>LGRX02015128.1:0-10116 GCA_001247695.2 Cymbomonas tetramitiformis
GACCGAGTCGGCACTCTGATTTCGCACCGAGTCGGCACTCTGATTTCGGACTGATTAGGAACCGATTTCGGATTTCCGTTTCAGACTGCAAGATGCCTGCACACCGGGCCAATGCAACATACCGCCCCTTCCGACCCAGTTGGATCTGTCAGAGTTTGGCATTCTTTGATTAAGCCGCTCTTCTTTGAAAAGCTGGGGGCGCTATTTCCAAATCGGCGTGGACTGGCCATATAGCGGTTATCGCCTGTAAGTATTAGGCGAAACGTACGTAGCAATTCAGCACATGTCGATTCTCTATCCTCGGGTTCTCGAAGGCGATAGAAACGACTGTCGATCGCAGACTATTGTCGGTCGAGAACATCTGCGTTCAGAGCTCTCAGAGGGCCTCCGGAGCCCGAGCTGACACACAGTGGAGAGGGCCTCCGGAGCCCGAGCTAACACACAGTGGAGAGGGCCTCCGGAGCCCGAGCTGACACACAGTGGAGAGTTTCAGAGGGCCTCCGGAGCCCGAGCTGACTCACAGTGGAGAGGGCCTCCGGAGCCCGAGCTGACACACAGCGGAGAGTTCGTTGTTCCGGACTCGCAGCCTGATAAAGAACATCATTCGCAACATCTGCGTGTGGCCAAAGAGAGGCGTGGTGCCAATCGTGCAAGAGGTTTTCGACAAGCAGAAGGAGGAGCTGGAGGGCAGGCCGGTGCGAAGCTTTATTGGTAGATTTGTCAATTATGTTGTCAGTTCCCTGACCGGCTGTTTCCCCCCTGGAGCAGCCTCCTCCTCCGTGCGCCCATGGCAAGACGTGCATGTGCACCTTCACCGCACTCAAAATACCCACTTGTCAGCTGGTTATGAGGTCTTTACAACGCCACGCTTCGCTGCGTTTGCCAAGTCCATAATGTGCCACGTCCTTAATGTGCGAATCGTGCATTAATCCCGCCCTTGTAACTCGAAGGGCCGAGACCGTCCTGAGCACGGACCGTGGTGGGGCAAACAGGCTGGCATCCTCTTCATCAATGTGAAACAGGCCAAAAATCTCCCTCGAGTAGGCGCCTTCTCGCAGAAGGGTGCACCCCAGCCCCGCCGATTCCCTTGAGGTCGAGGGCCAGTTTCTGTAGCGTCGGTGAACTTCCCCTTGTGCCATCCACACGAGCGTGACCACCTGATGCGGGCGTGTTCCGGATGACATCCCGATGTCCTTCCCGTCGTGTTCGGAGGCACTGCTCTGTTCCTAGACAAAAGGTGGGAGCTTTTTGGCACTTAGGAGCTTTGAAAGACCCGAAGATGATCCTGCTGAAAGCGTACCCGAATATCTTGTGCACGGCCGTGGCCCTGCAGAGTCCATGGAGGAAATCGTGAGAGAGAAACTGCGACTCGCGCAGGAGATCCAATGATCATGGTGAACGTCGCGGGGTCGCTAAAAGAAAAAACCACGGTGAAGAATAACAGCATCCATCCCGTATGGGGAGAAGTGCTGGCAGTATGCGTCTACAGCCCTCTCGTCGTACAGTTCGTTGACTTCGAGGTGCGCTTTAACCCCAGCCGGGCTCCACGCCACCTGCTGGCTGCGCGGCAATGGGCGGTGTCCCTCCACCTCAGCCGGGCTCCTTGCCACCTACTGGCTGCGCGGCAATGGGCGGCGTCCCTCCACTTCAGCCGGGCTCCACGCCACCTGTTTACTGTTTGGTGCTGTCGGCAATGATGCCCCGCTCAGCTCACGAGAGTTCTGTGCCAACTGCCGGCTCTGCAGCGCACGAGGCACCCCCTCACGTCACTCCGTGTCTTCACGGCCAAGCCGGCCTCGCGCGTTTCAACGAATCGGGAGCTTAGATCCAGGATGACGCATGCTCTGTCAATGTTACCAACCTCCCACTGTCATTCTCCGGCTTGCTCGGTTGCCAGGCGTGCCGGCAAAGTGCAGCATCGACATTTCAAATCTTGGAACTGTTATCTGAAGGCCCCTTGCCATCTGCCTGCTGGTGCCTGCACTTGAGCTGCACTTGAGCGATGCGAGCCCTGGAAGGCAGGCGCACAGATCCAAAGTGGTATGGCAACTCACATGTCGCAAATGCCAGGTGCACCATGGCAAGGAGTCCTCGAGCTCCATGATGTGCAAGATGAGCTACCCCTTGAAGCTGATGGAGCCCTTCGAGGTCGACAGCCAGTGGCACCACCTCCATGATATGAATTCTGAAAGCGCTGCTTTGACCGAGGTAGCCGTGATCCCACCATCGAAATGTGATGTGGTCCTGAGGATGGATCAGAGGGTGGATCAGAGGGTGGATGTGCACAGAGAACGCTTTTAAGGTGGTAACCGTGGAACTGATAGCCCAGTCTGAAGTTTACTCTTGAGATTGGGAGTCGCTTGAGGGGAAGGCTTATATCTGCCCAACTGACACATATGCTTGCTTCCTGTAATTATGTAACGCGAGTGTACCATGCCTCCCGCAGTGGTTATATTTGAATATGGCAATAATCCCGCATCAGGAGTTATACAGCACCAAATCTGCGGTCATGTTGTGACCTGAAAGCCCAGGAGAAAAGGATTTAAGCCTCAAATGCTGATGTCAAAGAGATGCTGTTGTCAAAGAAAGTCCCCACCTCTGGCCGGTCCGGGTCCGAGAAGGAATGCACCTCTCGTTCGCCTCTCGGTGGCTATACGAGCGGGCGTCTGAAACAGCACATTGTCTACGGTTGTCGGTTGTTGAGCGCCAGCAGTGTATCAAGATGCGGATGTGTTTCGCTTCTGAGGTTTCGAGTTGTTACCAGGCTGGCACACTCCAGCTGGATATGATGTACAAGCCCTTCGTCCAGCCCAAAGAGGAGGAGAAGGAGGAGGAGGAGGCTGACGATATCGTTGTTCTGCCTACAGCGTCGGGCGGTGAACAGGACATTGCCAATCAGGGGGAAGTCACCTTCAGCAAAATGGTGTCGGGCCGCTCAGGTGCGGGGAGATGCGCGCAGCCCTCCTGCTGGCGCCACTGATGTCCCTCAATGCACGTGGTGTCCCGCCCGTGCCATTCAGGCCGACGTGGCTTACAGCCAAAACTGATCAATGCATGGAATGCCCATCGCATGTTCCAACGGCGCCTCAGCGCGCCAAGCGGCCAATTCCCTCACTCCAGGGGTTGGTATCCTTGCGTGTCAAGCATATACTCGGGAGAGGAAAGCGGCTCGCTCTCCGATGGGAGTTACGTATGTCAGAGAAGCCGCAGCTCCGCTCCACAGAGCTCCGCTCAGACGCTTCTTTGTGAACTGCCGCGTGCAGGTGCGCTGTTCGTGGAGCTGAACTACGCCACGAACCTGGTCGAGATGGACTCGATGTCCTCCAGCGATCCCACAGTGTACCTCAGCGTCGGCCCCAAAACCTTCCAGTCCAAAACTTACGAAGACGAGCTCAACCCTCAATTCAATGAGAAGTTTGAGTTTGTGGGGATAAACCCGGACATACATCCATAGTGAGTCGGCTTAGCTTATGCGCCCACTCTTACCCGCCCGCCCACTCTGCGCAAGCCCACACTCGCCCCGGATAGATGACCTGAAGAGAGTTTGGGAAGCTCCAGAGAGGTGTGCTGAAGTGTGTGGGTGCTTCTCCTTGGACCGATTCCTTTGGCACCATGTAGCCACAAAAGACTGGCTGCGATGTGTGCCCACACCGGGGATCAAAGGATTTCACCACATACTTCAAGACGCCCATGCGGAAGTGTGGTTTCTGCTTGGACCGATTCCTTTGGCACTATGTGGCCACAGAATGTCGGCTCCAATATGTACCCACACCTGGGATCAAAGGATTAAGCACACACTTTGGGACGCTTATCCAGATTTTCCGCGGATTTTCCGGCGCTCACGGGTGGATAACGGGACGCCCAACGCCTCACTGGGCCACCTGAGCGCCTGTGCAACTGCACCGCCGGCGCATCACTGGGCCACCTGAGCGCCTGTGCAACTGCACCGCCGGCGCCTCACTGGGCCACCTGAGCGCCTGTGCAACTGCACCGCCGGCGCATCACTGGGCCACCTGAGCGCCTGTGCAACTGCACCGCCGGCGCATCACTGGGCCACCTGAGCGCCTGTGCAACTGCACCGCCGGCGCATCACTGGGCCACCTGAGCGCCTGTGCAACTGCACCGCCGGCGCATCACTGGGCCACCTGAGCGCCTGTGCAACTGCACCGCCGGCGCATCACTGGGCCACCTGAGCGCCTGTGCAACTGCACCGCCGGCGCATCACTGGGCCACCTGAGCGCCTGTGCAACTGCGCCGCCGGCGCCTCACTGGGCCACCTGAGCGCCTGTGCAACTGCATCACTGGGCCACCTGAGCGCCTGTGCAACTGCACCGCCGGCGCATCACTGGGCCACCTGAGCGCCTGTGCAACTGCGCCGCCGGCGCATCACTGGGCCACCTGAGCGCCTGTGCAACTGCGCCGCCGGCGCATCACTGGGCCACCTGAGCGCCTGTGCAACTGCGCCGCCGGCGCATCACTGGGCCACCTGAGCGCCTGTGCAACTGCGCCGCCGGCGCCTCACTGGGCCACCTGAGCGCCTGTGCAACTGCGCCGCCGGCGCATCACTGGGCCACCTGAGCGCCTGTGCAACTGCACCGCCGGCGCATCACTGGGCCACCTGAGCGCCTGTGCAACTGCACCGCCGGCGCATCACTGGGCCACCTGAGCGCCTGTGCAACTGCGCCGCCGGCGCCTCACTGGGCCACCTGAGCGCCTGTGCAACTGCACCGCCGGCGCATCACTGGGCCACCTGAGCGCCTGTGCAACTGCACCGCCGGCGCATCACTGGGCCACCTGAGCGCCTGTGCAACTGCGCCGCCGGCGCATCACTGGGCCACCTGAGCGCTTTTGCAACTGCACAGCCGCGCACTGAAGTTGTGTCTCTGAAACCGGTCCACCGCTATCCCCAAAGCTGCCCCAGCCATCTCTTCACCACCAAGCCTGCGCTCAGCACCACCACCCTGCTCCCTGCCTGCCGCAGAGCCTGGTCTCAATAGACTTGTCCACCCACCACAAGTCCGGTGTTCCACAGGGTTGCCCCGAAGGGCTGAGAATGACAGACCGCATTGCTTCCTTCTGAACTTGCGCTCCTGCCACCGATATGCGCTTGCAACTTGCAACCTCCTAACCCCAGCGCCGACTGTATTGGACTGAAGCCTTGGCGCGGGGCACCCCGCAAGAAAGCTGCGAACTTGAGCCGTGCGCTCCGCACTTGCACTTCAACTACGGTTCTGCGCTGTTGCTACTTGGGGTCCCACTCCGACTAATGCCTGTGTGTCCCAAGCCCTCCCGGTCGCCGATAGTATACCAACCATGTTGCGTTCCCCCAGACCCTTGCGTCCCGCCACCATGCCCATCCGGTGTAGCTTAGTCCGTCTCCTCAATCACGTCCTCCCAAGCCCTGTCCATCAACGCCAACCTCTCCCCCTCCTCTCGTCGTGTCCCCTCCCCCGATCTAGGTTGGGGCCCATGCCTCCTCTCACACCCCCTCCACCAGCTCTTCACCACCTCTGGCTGGGCACCGCCAGCATGTGTGCGTGTGTCCTCCCTCCAGTGCCTTGGGGCTTTTTCACCGGCCGGGGGACTGGTGATCAACAGCCATGTTATGGGGTAGTGGCATCTCGTTGTTAACGGGGACGGCCACTGGAGTGATTTGGATGGTGGGATGTGGCTGTCCCTGCAGTACCCTTCTGACGGGTACTGCCTCTTAGAGAGTGTCGGGGATTCGTCTTCGGCTGACTCTATTTATGTCCAGTGCCTTGGGGCTTTTTCACCTGCCTGGGGACTGGTGATTGACAGCCATATTATGGGGTACTGGCATCTCGTTGTTACCGGGGACGGCCACTGGAGTGCTTGGGATGATGGGATGTGGCTGTCCCTGTGGTACCCTTCTGGCGGGTACTGCCTCTTTGAGTGCGTCGGGGATTCGTCTACGGCTCGCTTTTTGGGAGTGTCTTGGATTCGTCTGACGCTTGCTCCCTCTCCGTATACAGTGCGCATGGTTATTACACATGCCGGGGGACGTGTGTTCTTTGACCCTTATGTGAGGTACTGGCGCATCGCTGTGAATGGGAACGGCCGCCGGATGGAAGTGGGTTTTGGGAGGCGGTTGTCCCTGTGGGGCAATTCTGGCGGGCACTACCTCTTGGAGAGCTGCCTTTGCTGCAAGGAGAGGCAGAAGGTGGTGAAGTCTGCCTTTTGTGTTTTCCCTTGATTTTTGTGGGGAGCACTTAGTTGACGGGATGTTTTCATTTTTGACATGAAGTGTCTATGCTGTGTGGTGTGACTGCATTCATGGCATAACCATGGACCAGCGGGTCCCATCTCTCGACCGTGAGCCACTGGGGGGCATGCCAGCAGGGACCGCTTACTCCGTAACCCTGGGACCAACTATTGTTGGGCGATGATCAGTCACATCGTATCATCTTTCCATGCTGCTTTGCATGTGGGTTGGGAATTTGTATGAGTTTGTGGTATCTTGTCACGGCCCCGCCCTGCTCTTGATTTACTTTTCACATCCACTGGGATGATGGTGGGCTGGCTTTTGCTGGCTGATCTCATGCCGTTCAATGTGTGTCCTCCCTCGTGCCGCTCAGTGTATGGCATCTGGTCACGGCCCCGCCTTGTTCCGCGTCATCGTCCCACGGGTCGCGTAGATTCCATCTGTCATTGAGTGCAGCTGATTGCAGCTGACCATGTCACACACCGTTTGTAGCTGACCGACATTGTCCAACCACCACTGCCGGAAATGTTAGTCATGGGCACTTCAAGTCCCGTGGGGTTCCAGCTCGCCCAGACTAACTGGTGCATCCGGGAGTCAGGGTGGTTCAGGACTTTTGCAACCAGAATTCACGGGGGGCAGGTTGCTGGGGGGCGCTGGCACTCGTGCCATTCCCCGAGGCACTCGTGAGGTTGTCTCGTTGCAATATGTACAGTGCCTGCGGCAAGAAGTGGACGAGTCCTTGCAAAATTACCGTGATAGAAGGGTCCGATTCAAAGCATGCTTTCAGTTGGATGTTCTTTAATTTAGCGATCAGATTATTGAGCGGCCAGGCTTATTTGGGCTGACATCAGAACCATCGGCACCAACGCCACTTGAATGTTGGCTGACATTCAAGCCTTCACACATATAGCAGGTGTCTCTCCCAAGCCGGCCGCGGGCATCCGCTCACATCGGAAGCTGTGCAGCACTTGGGCAATTACCAGCACAATGCAGAATAGTATCTTACTTGAGCGTTCTTACGGGGCATCGCTGGGAATTGGGGATATTACTGAAGAATTGGGTGCACCGGAACAGTTTGAAAGTGCAGGTGTTTGATGTGGACACATTGCGCTCACAGCGGCCCATGGGAGAAATAACAATTCCGATGTCAAGTATTGTCCAGGTAAAGAGCGACCTAGGGCAAACTGCTTCCATCCTTTGCATGCCTCCTCAAGTGGACGACACGAGTCATCTGGGTGATCTGGAGAATTGCCCCCAGAATACCGTACGTGGGTGCCGGTTTTGAGCTGTGAAATCATTGGGTGCTGCTTTGCCAGAGTGGACAAATGGAGGAAACATGGTCACTCGAGAAAGTGAAGACCGGCAAGGTCAACATGACATTACGATGGATGGAATGCCAGGTCAAACCTCGTGCAGCCCAACTTTCGTCCGGACCTTCGCTGATGCGAGCAAAACAAATTAGTTCAAATGCTGTTAGTGTCTAACAAGCATTGCTGCATACCTCTCAGAGGGATCTAGCGCTATAGTTTACTGTAGTGAAGATACACAACAGCTCATGTTGTGTACACTGGCGTACATGAATCAGAAGGTGCTGGTCTACAAACAGAGACAAGTGTTAAACTACATCGCACTGGAGACTTGGATTGAGGAGAGCGAATTAAGTATAATTGCAAACAAAGCAGTGCACCAGGTGTTGGTGTATTCCTTATTACAGTATGGCATTATTTTGAGACCGCACTGCACAAAACATTCATTCAAAGATTTGGAAAGATATAAAGATAGTCCGCATGTTACAAATATGACGCAGGACGCATTCCCTCGTTCTTGATGTTTCATGTGTCTGCGAGATGTATTGGAGCTGTGATTAATGGCAGAAAGGTTTTCACATGAAATTTATAATGTATAGCATATCAGGGAGCGAGAGCCCAAAGCAAGAGTATAACCATCTTATGCAGAATAAATTATTTATTAACACTTTACCAAAGATCCGTTAATACCCGCAAGGGAGCAGTGTTAGTAAGAATGTGAGACTTCAGATGCATGGTATTTTCTCTGAGTTAAATAAGGAATTTTGGATGGTATATCTGCATTTAATGATATGAATAGATATGCAAATTTTCATATTTCGACCTGCCGAAATTACACCCGTCTTCGTGGTGAGAATTCTTAAGTTATTTAAAAGGCACTGTAGACCAGTCTGCCATGCATCTTGCATAGTAGTCAGACGTTGCATGCTGCCATATGCGAAAAAAGGATAGCGCCAGTATATTATTTTCTGCGAATCTCCTCGGTGCGGGCAGCAATCGTGATGTTCGCAGTCGATTGACCCGAAGCTTCGAAATGCGTGCTGATAATTATTTTTGGGAAACAAGAACTTCATTGTTTCCATTTTCTTCAGAAACTCCTATAAGGGATTCGGAAGACTGTCAACTTCAGTTGACGGCCACAAGAATTTGCAGCAGATGGCGTGTCTGCATTGATACTACACTGCACTACCGCATTTGAGGCAGTGACGCGCAATTGTTCTGTGGTAACCTCTATATCTTGCATTTGTTTTCGGAAGTTCGCATCAATCGTAATATTGCATCTTCAGGTTTAGGTTTCCGGGGGAGGTTAATGTAGTATGCGCGTAGGCAATAAATGCCACATATAGTACTATGCGCGTAGGCAAATGATTGCAATAGTAGTTTGCCCGTAGGCAAATGATTTTAATGATAATCTGCGCGTAGGCGAATGATTTTAATGGTAGTTTGCCCGTAGGTAAATGAGGAATCAATGTTAATTTGTCGTAGGCAACTTGTAGTGTGTAGGCAGACCGTGTGCACGACGCTTGACCCTTCATAATATCGCATGTGAACATTAGTATTCAACATTCAACCGGTAGATATCAACATTTGAGCACAATGGACACAGATCTATCGGTTGGATTCACGAGATGATGTTTTTTTTAGCAACAAACAACAAACAAACCTACGGGCAAAGTACCATTAAAATCATTTGCTTACTCGCAAAGTACCATTAGGATCATTTGCCTACGCGCATACTACACTAAAATTATTTGCCTACGCGCATACTACACTAAAATTATTTGCCTACGCGCATACTACCATATATGGCATTTGCCTACGCGCATACTACATTAAACCCTTATATAATAATATATATTATCATATATTGTTATATATTGAACATGTTGCATAGGCTAGAAGAAAGTTGCGGTAGCTAGAATAACGTTTGCGTGCCTGAGGATCGGTAACAAAGGGGTATTCATCCAAAGTGTGTATTCCATCAAATGCTTGGTTATAATTCTACTGATCAGAATTTTGCAAATTTTCACAAATATCCGCCTTGGGTCTTGTTGGATCCTGTTGGATCCTGTTGGATCCTGTTGGATCCTGTTGGAGCATGTGGCAACATGTTGGATCCTGTGGGATCCTGTGGGATCTTGTTGTTGGAAGCAGCATATGGGTTCCGCCTAACCTCCGACAAAGGACGCTCCGGAGACAACCCCTCCCCCCCCATCCCACTCAGACGGGGGGGGAGAAGGTTTGGGCAGCCGTAATGGATGCTCTTCCAGAACGAGTCACCGTGACCGTTTCCCGGCTTGAATTTTGGGCTGCAATGTGGTTCGCCGTGATTTCTTCCGTGTCTTCATCATCTATAGAAACCTGAGAGTGTAAGATTTTACAACAACTATGGTCATTACTATGTAGCTCTGTGTGTGTGTGTGACATGACGAAGTTCCCAGAGTCCTCAACTGTTTGCGACGACGAGGCATTGCTATAAACATATTGCACATTCATGCACTCCTAAATTTGCTATATGTGGCCAAGAAGAGACGCCGCAAGTATCTGCAGTGTTTGTGGCCAAGAAGAGACGCCGCAAGTATCTGC
>LGRX02015131.1:0-13032 GCA_001247695.2 Cymbomonas tetramitiformis
GCGCTTCAAGGTAACATCGTTGCGTCCTCTCTGCTCGACTCGCAGTGATAGCTGCAGGAGCGCTTCAAGGTAATATCGTTGCGGTATCATGGAATAGCACCAGCAATAGACAGGATCTGTGATCAAAACCATGCTTATGCCACTCGCCCGCCACTTCGCATGATTGCTGGAAGCGCGCTTGTTTGCCTCTGCCGTCTTTGCCAGGTCATTGATGCTGCTGCTGGAATCTTCGTGCCAGCACCTGCCATTTGCGGATCATTGATGCTGCTGCTGGAATCTTCATTGCCCAGCACCTGCCATTTGCGGATCGTTGATGCTGCTGCTGGAATCTTCATTACTTTAAGCTCCTGCCATTTGCGGATCATTGATGCTGCTGCTGGAATCTCTTCATTAGCACCTGCCATTTGCGGATCGTTGATGCTGCTGCTGGAATCTTCGTGCCAGCACCTGCCATTGCGGATCGTTGATGCTGCTACGCTGAATCTTGTTGCAGCACCTGCCATTTGCGGATCGTTGATGCTGCTGCTGGAATCTTCATTACCAGCACCTGCCATTTCGCGGATCGTTGATGCTGCTGCTGGAATCGCCCGACGCCAGCACCTGCCATTTACAGATCGGTGATGCTGCTGCTGGAATCTTACGTGCCAGCACTTGCCATTTGCGGATCATTGATGCTGCTGCTGGAATCTTCGTGCCAGCACCTGCCATTTGCGGATCGTTGATGCTGCTGCTGGAATCTTCGTGCCAGCACCTGCCATTTGCGGATCGTTGATGCTGCTGCTGGAATCTTCGTGCCAGCACCTGCCATTTGCGGATCGTTGATGCTGCTGCTGGAATCTTCGTGCCAGCACCTGCCATTTGCGCATCACAAGGGAATGTTGACCGCCCATCGCTCACGACAATGCTTCCCACCCGCACGGAATAGCCTCTCGTGCTTCTGGCGAATGGCGCCCTGCATCAACGCGAAACTGTTTGGTAAATGCAGGTGCATCATCTTCGTCTTCTCCGTAGGCTGCGATGGTTATCGTTATCTCACAATCCGCTTGCGGACGTGTCCTCTCTTGTGTGGGATGTTGAACAAAATGTGGGGGACCAATTATATCCATGTACCGGTCAAGCCGTGATGGTAAGCGAGGATATCGCAACATCCAAGCAGACCACGATGGCAATGGGTTCCGGAACAGACAATGATGTTGACGGTGGAAGATCTTGGGATCACTCGGATGAGGATGACACGGATGACGGGTTTGAAGGCAGATGGGAGGTATGTCCACGGTCAGGCAACATGACGATGCTAGAGCAGCCTTGGTTTTGGAATCTGATAGTATTGCCAGAAGAAAAGTGATCTTAACAAATGCCAAGTGCAAAAAAGTAGCTTATATGCTCAAACGGCACCTTTATGATCCAGTCATCGTGCTCCTAATACTCCTAATTCACCCTGAAGCTCCGATGTTTGCTACATTCAGTTTGATCTGGATTTTTGAACTCTCTGTCAGATCGGCTGATCTCTACGGTGACTATTACTTCCGTTTCTATGGTCCCGATATGATTTATGGATGTCTCCCCTTAAGCACTGATTATTAACCCTGAACTAACTTAGGTGTGTTACGGTTTCCTTCACTTTCCGGCAAGTGGTGGTTGAAGACAGAAAGTGTGCTGACCGTTAAGAAGTCGATTGTGAACCACTTGTAGTGTTTGAGCTGTGCGAGCGAAGTATTGACTCACCTGTGGCGAGGTTTATCGCGCACTGCTTAAAAGAAGTGCGATGCTCCAGGCAAATTCTCGGCAAAATTAAATTGTGCTACATTTGAAACATGATGCAGAGTTGTAACTTGTTACAAGGCCCTGGTGACCGAAGACTGGAAAAGACATCTTTTGCCTGCCTCTTGAAGTTCTGTCGCGGCCCATGCTTCTCGTCAGTGATAAGGGAGTGGAATCGATGGCCAGATGGTTCAAGGCTCGGATGGTGAGTAGGCTTGTGCTGTATTCGATGCGCAATGTAGCGAGCTTGGATAGGTAACGTTTCGGTGATTGAAAGCCGGGGATCCCGTGGAGGTGGTGCACGTCACAGCGCTTGCTTTATCAAGATCGCCTCCCACAGACAGAAGGCTATTTTGGCGTAAGAAGCGCGGTCTCCACCTTGCCTGCGCCTTCAGGTAATCCTTGGGGGTCCTTAGTGCATACTCAGTGATCCTTGGGGGTCCTTAGTGCATACTCAGTGATCCTTGGGGGTCCTTAGTGCATACTCAGTGATCCTATGGGGGCCCTTACTGCATAATTAGTGATCCTTGGGGGTCCTTAGTGCATACTCAGTGATCCTTGGGGGTCCTTAGTGCATACTCAGTGATCCTTGGGGGTCCTTAGTGCATACTCAGTGATCCTATGGGGGCCCTTACTGCATAATTAGTGATCCTCAGCGGTCCTTATTGCATAATCGGTGATCTTTGAGGGCCTTTACTTCATAATCGGTGATCCCCTGGAAACCCTAATGGGATATTTGGCAATCGCTGGAATACCGGCATAGTTCGTGAACCATGGTGGCCTTAACGGCATGCTCGGTGATCCTTTGGAAACCCTACTGGCATGCTCGGCAATCGCTGGAACCTCTACTTGTATGGCTGGTGAAACTCTGGGGGCCCTAATGGTGTGCACAGATGTGAGGGAGTGCGGAGGTGCTAGTGGAAGTGCTCAGCCGTCCTTCCACAGGCTCCAGCTGCTGCGATTGGAGGTGAGCTCCTCCAAGATCGGACCATGGCACCTGGCTGGTTGCATGGCATTCACCGCGTGTTGTGTTCCTCTTGGATAAGGGTGGCGCCGTGATTGGCAGGGCCGCAACCAATCATGGGCAATGCTCCCATGAATAACGGCGCAAGCATTTTCATGCTCACAGGTTGCAGCTTGCATGAACCCTGTGATTGGTCAAAGCTGGCGCGCTAGGTGGCAAAGATATGCCTCGGTTCGTGAAGTTCGCATCGTCGCCTGCGTGTGATGCCATTTATATGTTGAGTGCAGCTAGTGCTATGTTGAAGCCTGGTTGAGGGAGGGCCCGTCGAGCCAGAGCTGTCTCGGGTGGGGTGCGGGTTGTGAGATCGGAAGGGAACGGCTCTAAATGATTGGGAACACCTCGTGAACATCGGTGCCATGGCAGGGTTATGCGAGGTACAGCTGCGAGGGACCTCCGTGCATTCTTGGAGTGTTCATTGGCCAGCAGCCGAAATGTTTGAATTGGAGTTCAGTGGAGTTTTTGTTATTTCAAGTGTGAAACCGTGATTCATGTGTGAGGCGAGACCGAATGTCGCATGCCGACTTGAGTCACTGCACGGTAGTACGATTTATCTCAAAGAGCCATGAGCATTCAGTTGTGTTCCTTTCAATTCCCACAACAAGATCTTTGGGGGTACCTAGGTGCTCTGTGAAGTGTATTATTTTTCAAAAATTTCACCTTTCTTAGATTTTGAAGTGCCGTTGAAGTTTCTTTTGCTGCAAAAGGAAAGGGGACACAGCTGTGGCGATTTGTTTTGGTCTGTATCAAAACGCCACGTGCCATGCTGTCTCCACTGTCACAGTTTGGCAGATTCGACGGCAATGATCCAATAGAATTCCCCTGCGTTCCGAGTTTGTGACCGGTGACGGGCCCCGGCAGGTGCGCTTGACTGGAATCCCACTTTGCGACAATATGGACCCCTTACAACGACGGCAATTTCTCCTTGCACACCTCCCACAGGTGCGTATATGAAGGGATGCCCTATGCAATCCTTATCGTGGGTTGCAAAGTTCTCTCTGCAAGCGGGGGTGCGTGTGTGTGCAGTTATAGTCCGCTGTCTTTGCAAGGAGAGGCAGGGTGGGATGACACTCGGTGTCCTCCGTTGATCTCTGCGGGGAGCTCCTCGGTGCCCGCTTCTGGCGTACGCGTTCGTGCATCTTCCATTATCAGACTATTGGTGTGCACTTATCGACCACCAGGTTCCATTCATTGTACTATGAGCCAGCGCGGGGGCTAGGCACCAAGATCTGTTTACTCTAGACCATCCACAGATCAACATGCAAAGTTGCGTGAAGTCGCGCGAGCTCACAGAATGCGTGTGTGGCAGTGATTAGTGCATACATCCATCTATCCATACTGCATTCCATATGGTTTGAGAGGTGTGCTAGTCGATTTTATCTTGTCACAGCCCTGTCCTCGTTCCTGAATGCTTCTAACATCGACTGGGATGCTGGCGGGCTGGCTTTTGTCGGCGGGCCTCATGTCATTCGGTGTGTGCAGATATTTCCGAGTTTCGCTGCTCGCTCCAGAGTTGTGTGCAAATATGTCCAACTCTTTGGAGTTGTTTGCTGAGATGTTGCTGTTTGCTCTGCCTCTGTCAGTAGTTGTAGATATGATCTCTGCTTGCTCACTTGCTCACTTGCTTGCCCGCGCATCTGTGCGTCTGTGAGGCCTTTCCTTGCGTTCGTGTGCGCTCGCTTGCGGATCCCGGTTGCTGAGACGCCCATCAATTTTCCAAATATGTATGGAGAATCCAATATGTCGACACACCTTGCGTTTCCCTCGAGGTTGCGCGCCCTCAAAACGGAGAATGACGTGAAGCTTGTGAACCATCGAAACCTGTCGCCCATCCAGGCACCTGACTTCTGACGGCATGTAATGATGAGGTCGGATGTTCCAATTCGGATCTTACAAAAAGAATTGCAGACTGACTATGCAAACAGCATCCTTGCCATACACCGCATTTGTGGATGGGGCCGTGAAGATGATCAAGATGCGTGAACCATCCAAAGTGCTAACGCAACGATGATTGTAATCTACCGTTAGTCAATTATACATGTCGTATGTTTGGTCTTACCTTACATGTCTTTTATCTCCGCAAACCGGACCACGTATGAAGGAACTGGCTGGCGTGTGCCAGGTGAAGATCTTGGATGGGAGCGTTATATTACCTGGAGAACGGGATGCGGCTGAGCGTGCCTTTCTAAGGGACAACTTTGGTTCTACAAACCCACCCCTTGCTTACAGCAGGTTGGTCGAGCGGCATGGGATTTTGGAGCCCCTTGCCGATGTTGACCTGTCCAAATGTTCGCTGGACAGTGAAGAGTATATGCCCCCCTGCGGGCGGAGCGGAGAGACAGACATACATAGCCAATGCTAGATGTGCCAAATACGATGCTCTGCATCCTTCTGTGTGTGCGGCTATGTGACTTATAACTTTGTTAAATTAGTTTTTAGAGGTTCTCTGTATACAGAAGCAGATAACAAGTAATGATAGCTAATATTCCTTATAAGGATAATACCGCCAAAAATGTTGTGGTCAGTGGTTCCCTAGAGCGCTTTCACCGGCCATCACAGGGCTCGGCTTCGGGCAAGCAAGTCGCGCTCGTTCGGGCAGCTATATGCACGTGAGAGCAAGGGGCGCGTGCTCAAATATGCAAAAAAATAAATCTGGTTATGACTCGGTTGTCCGCGCAACTGTGAAATGGTCAAGTAGGTCTGGTAGGTCAAGTAGCAACAGTATCCACCAGAGGTCTTCAACCTTGGCATCGTCGTCTGGGAGTCTCAGCCTCCGTGATCTGATCGTCGTGGCATTAATAAGCAGCTGAGCCCAGCGAATGAAGGGGTCCTTCCCCGCCACCGAAGTGATACCGTTCGTGCTAAGTCATGTCGACGGGTACCCGGCACAGAGTAGCAGCTCAATACCATAAGTTCCCCCGTAGTATGGGCCAGAATCCTGCGGAGGGCGCGCACAAGGATAACAAACTGACGAGATTCGATCAGGCACATTCAAGTCCAGTGAACAAAGCTGAAGTAGGCAAAGGGGTAACCATGTAAGGAACTGAGAGATCTTTTCTCGTTATTCTGTCAGTGTGAGTGGTCGCATGAAGTCGTGTCGCCTTGTACCTTTTAGAATAGTTGCAGGCCGCAGAGCTCCGTCAGCTTTTTGCCAGATTCATAGCGCCCCGCAGCGCCAGTCAGAAGCACCATTTCCAGATATATAACAGTTGTCCGGATACTGTAGTGTCGTCATAGTCTGGCATATAATTTACTAGTGGGTATATACAGGCGGTAGGGGGGCGCGGTGGTGCTGGCTGGGCGGTGGCGCGACTTCATTATCGGCGTATACAGTTATTGCTGGGGACGATGTCGAGACGCCAGCACATATCGGACCTAGTAGGGGTGGAGACCGGAAAATCGGCGCGGGTATAGTACTTTCGGGTTGCCTCAGGCGCCACCTGCAGGGTCGCCGCTACGTAGAATCTCGTACACACATAGGCACCCGGGCGAACCGGAACCACGCAACACACACACACACACACACACACATATATATATGACGACTTACGTGGCTAGTACTTTCAGCGGCGGCGGTTGATGAACGTCGGTTGATGACGAGTAGCAGAATGTTAGACGGGATCGATTGATCCTACTCGGAGCTACGGTTGGCAGCTTCATCTACTCCGCCGTAAACGTAAAATAACATTGCGGCGCCAGCAGCACGCGGACAAATTCAACATCAGGCGGCACTCGGGGAATCGCGGCGTGCTGACGAGACCAAAATTCCAATACCATTCTTTTGTGTCAAAGTGACAAACCGTACCGCATTCAGTTGGACGCCACCCGCGACAAGCCATTGTACTGTACGGGCGGGATTGAATTTAGATATTCCAGTGATGTAGATATCGCGGTGATGTAGATGGAATATAATGTATAGTCCCGAAGTATGATAGTCAGCACCGGCAGTTTATTGCGCCACATCGACAGACCCGTTGCACATTCGACAGGTTAGACCTCCACTCGCCAATCATTATAAAGGGTACCCGGCCTTTTTTGTCGCATGCATGGTCGTTTTTGTCGCTGTCGCAAGAAAATGTTTTTGTCGCAGGTAAAAAAGGAAATCTTCTGAAAAAAAACATGAACGGGGCTTTTCCCCTTAAAGGGGCAAAGAACGATTTCACAAAAGAAAATGTGGAGGGACGAAACGACATCGTCATCAGAACACTGTGAAGACTGCCCAAAAATATTCGACATAAAAAAAATGATATATTCAGCGTTATCGCACGCCTTTGGAAGATACACCATCCCCCCATCGACCATTTCTCGACTACCCGATCGAACCGTCGACTGGGCGATCGAACCGTCGGATGAGCGGTCCCTCGAAGACAGCATCTTCAAATTTTCGCAGGTATCTAGAAGACGACACAACCCCCCATAAACTAATTTTCGACAGGCCGATTGATTCGTCGACTGGACGCTTTAACCGCAAGATCTCGTCGCATAACGGATTCTGTCCGAAGACAAGATCTGCATTTTGTCGCAAGAGTGTCGAAAGTAACTTGTCCCTTTTGAAGACACGACACCAACTCCCCATAAACTAATTTTTGACCAACCGATCGGATCGTCGACCGGACGATCGAACCGCAATATTTCGTTGCATAAAGGCGCGAATTCTGTCCGAAGACAAGATCTGCATTTTGTCACAAGAGTGTCGCAAGTAACTGGTCCATCTTGAAGACACGACAACGCCCCACAAACTAATTTTCGACCGACCGATCGAATCGTCAACCGGGCGATCGAACCGCAAGATTTCGTCGCATAATGGCGCGGATTCCGTCCGAAGACAAGATCTGCATTTTGTCGCAAAGTGTCCAAGTAACTCGTCCACCTTGAGAACACAGCAACCCCCTCCCCCCCTCCCCCAATCTAATTTTCGACCGACCGATCAGATCGTCAGCCAGACGATCGGACCGTCCGATTTCGAGTCCTGATGGATGTGGTGTTGTGGTCTGTGGTGCAACGTGCAAGTGTCGCGATAACGTGACAGCGCGACAGTTGACCCACAATCGTAATCACAAATCAGTCGTATAGTTTGACGCATCGAACAGCGCTTGAGCTCGGCCGCCATCTCACTTTATTTCCAGCGTTAAAAAGACCACTGTGCTGCGTGTTGCTACGCTTGCTGTTTTCCTCTGACTATTTATAAGTGAGTGTGTGCAGGTTTCTCCTTCTTTTGAGTCATGTTCTCTTACTAGCTCGCTTACTACTTATGTTTTCTCATCCTGTTTTGCAGCATCTGGTATTTTTTTCGCGTGTCGCATGATTGCTGCAGGATTGCGCGCGCCTCCGTCAGCCACTTTCTTCCTGCGTATTTCTTGATGCTGAAGTATTCTTGAAGATGCCTGCTGAAGACGATGGCTGTTTTCAAGCTCTTCAGGAAATACGTATCTGGCGATCTCTGTCGTGCACTAGTTGTTGGGCTGTCGAGATGCTTCCTGCGACCCTGCCGATTTATTTTGCAAATTCTCTGCGCAAACTATCCTGACGTTCCTGTTTTTTTCTTTGTCAATCTGCCTGCTATATACGAATGCTTGGAGACCGTCGGGCATCTTGCCCGTCGGGTTGGGTTCGACTCCCAACATTTCTACTTCTAACTAGCGTGCTGTATTTTGCAGAGTGTGTGCATACTTTTGGTTTGTTGTCTTAAATTGCATAGTTTTTTCAGCGTAACTGTTCTCGGTTCTTTAGTCGCTGACTTCGCAAATTTATGCGTGCAGGAAATTGGAATGCTGTATATTGGAGATGTTAGTAGGGTACCAGTGTCTGCTGGAGTGCCTCGTGTGTACTTGAGGATCACAGAAACGTAAACGTAATAGTAGCTTAAAGCTGTAAATTTGGACTGTGATTTGCCAGGAATGCTTTCGTATTGAGTCATGCGTGAGTTCTCGGTGTATCTGCTTGAATCGCGAGCATACAACTGCGTAATCATGCGCACAATTGCGGAATCATCTCCGTTAATTCCGTTAGGCTCGACTAGTTCTGTTACGTTGAGTTCCATGCACGGAGTTTTTGTTCGTTGTATGGTAGACTCCCTCCCCACCCTATTCGGCTGAAAGTGTTTTTGTATATTTCTGAAGATTTTAATAATTTTTTGATACTTTTTGCGACAAAATGCCCCCTCGAGTCATTTTTGTCGTAGTCTGCGACAAAAAAACCTTTCATACGACAAAAATGACCCGCTACCATTATAAAGTATAGATGGATTAATATTTTGCTTGAGGGTCCTCGTATTTTATTCAGTAATTTCAGCCGTTGTAAAATTCATGATCCAACGATTAGTCTTTGTCACGTATGTAGCCATGTTGAAATGTTCGAATGTTATCTCTAGCTCCTTATACAGGGTAGAGAATTCATGCTCGCATCGAACTGATGATGGCGTCATCAGATAACTTATGTCCTAGCTCCTGACAAGTTACTTATAGGAACCGTCCGAAAATCCGGCGTCTAACGGGGAAGGCGAGTAATGGTGCAATGTAGGACAAATGACATGGAGCGGATCAGGCAGAGTTTGCAAAGAACATTCCCTCGCGACAATGCGAACCGGTGAAACGAAGGTCGGACCATCCTAAACCCATCTAGAGGTCCCGAATGCTCTGACCGCGTGTATGGTTCGTTTGATCGTATCATCGAGTGGTCACAGTGAGGATCGAAATTCAAAGGCAGTCCAGGAAACACACATATATCGTGAGCTGAATCCCAGAGCTCCCCGTCCATCACCGTACAATCCACCAACCAGTAAGATGCTCCATGCGGAATACAATATGCTAAAAAAGTTGCGCGCAGCGACACCGCCCAACATCGTTGCAAAAAGGGCTTGCTAGGTTCAATCCAAGAGAGAGTTTCGGCAACTCTCCGGCGATATCTAAGTATCGCCTGCAGCGCAGCCAAATTCAAGGTAAATGCTACCATATAAATTCTTACCAAAATTAATGAATTTCTCAACCTCACTACGGCACCAACCACTGTGCATGGCTTTTGATGAACTCACAGGGCAAGACAATCTACAACCTTTTAATCCTGCTTCTTCAGCAATACTCTTCGTGGGGGAAAAAACTACTTCCTACGTCCTAGCCCCTGCGCTCTGACTACCAATAACGGGTAGTTTTACATTCGGCGCGGGCTTTTCTTCAAGGTTCTTCTCAAGCACTTTTGTGTGCTCCTCCCATGTTGCATAGGTGAAAATGCAATACAAGAGAATTCCGATGATGGAAAACCAAAGCATGGCATAAAACGTTGCGTCAAAGCACTCATTTCCGAAACAATACTTAGTGCCATCAATCTCTATTTGAGCTGTGTCGTTGTACTCTGTAAAATATCCACCATCCGGTTTCAGCAACTGGTTTAATACCATGCTTTCGCTCGCACTTGACCAATACACGATCCGAGCTTAAAAAAACAGCTCCGCGCTGGTGTAAGTAGTTACTAAACTGCTTGAAAGTTTAGATTCCAAGGCATGAGATGACTTGGCCAAAGAAACAGATCGCTTGCTTGAAAGCATTTTGAAAGCAAGAAGAACTTTCATTCATTTGTTGTAGAGAACTGTGAGAATAGTGAGTCGCATCTGTTGATGACATCTTGAGGTGGCGACATGATTATTGTTGCATTGCATGCTAATGCTAGGTGTCATCATTGGGATCTCTTCCACGATGCTAGGGTTGCACTCAAGCACCGGGAAAGCATATGGCACCCACCGCATCCGAGTTCGGTGGATCGTAGGGACATGCCTTGAACTACAAGCACGAGGGAATCACAGAATACAGTGGGACATACCTTCGACGAAGAAGACTATGGATCCAACGAGGGAACCTAAAAAGTTCGTAGCGAAGATGACGCCCATGTATGATACCCCATATGTAGTTTCGCCCCAAATGTCAACTATCACTGCCCCCAATATGGACGAGGCGAGTCCATATCCGAAAGTCTGGAAGGTGCATGCCATATATAGCTTGTCCTCCGAGGTCTCCGCATAGAAATACAGTCCCAGGCATAACAATGCATAACCTACCATCATGAGTACAACTCGCGGCGTCTTGAACCTGCTCCAAGCCCCAATGGCATTCCCGCTAAACCATATTAGCTTTACGGGCCTCTTGTTGGACAGCATGAGAATGGCTAAGATCTGAAGATGCTGTGCTCATTCTGCGCGTCAGTGTTTTGAATGGCAGCACTTCGGTCCATGAGGTCTGCAAGCACTTGCCCTGCAGTGAGATGCTGTACCCTCGGCTCCTCAGTGCGCAGCAAAAGGGAATAGGCAGCATTCCGACGATAGTGCCCTCGGAACAGTTTCCAAACAGGCACACGCATATCACCTTCGAATTGCTCAGCTAGCCGTGGGCAGGCGGGCCCACGTGAGAGGCGGCTCTGGAACATTGGATATGCAGGGTTGTCTCGTGAGAGCGTCTTGGCAGCCAAAGCCCGGTGGGAAGCTCGGAGAGTGAGCTCAGAGTGTGAGCTGAATTTGGCGGGTCGAGTATGGCAGGTAACAGGAGCAGTCACGGTGTCAGATGGCTCGGCAGGCCACGAAGTTCACAAGTCAGGATTATGTCGTACCCTCTGATACCAATGTGGATACATAGAGCGGATGGACAGATTTCCCGGCCAGACTGGTTGCACGAGGGTCACTGGTCCAGAAAATCAGCGCAAAGAAAAACACACACTAAAGATTTCTAAGGAATGCCCCGAGGCCTCTTTAAGCATATTCCTTTAGAGTTTTAGATTTAGGGTTTTGGGGGGGAGCCATGGTATCTAACACACTGAAAGGCATGAGGCGCGCTAACCGAAGCCAGCCCACGAGCATCCCAGTGGATAAGATTAGTATGCAGGAACATAACGGGGCCGTTCCAAGACACCACACACACACACTCCCGGGTTCCGGATTCCGGATAAATGTCCTGAAGTGTGTGCTGAATCCTTTAATCCCCGGCGTGGGTACATAGTGCAGTCTCCTGTGGCTTCGGGGTGCCAAAGGATTCGCAAGGATAAGCATACACTGATCGGCATGAGATCGGCCAACAAAAGCCAGCCCATCAGCATCCCAGTGGATGTGAAAAGCAAATCAAGAGTAGGGCGGGGCCGTGACAAGATACCACAAACGCATACATATTCCCAACCCAAATGCAAAGCAGCATGGAAAGATGATACGATGTGACCGATCGTCGCCAAACAACTGTTGGTCTCTGGGTTACGGAGTAAGCGGACCCTGCTGGCATGCCCCCAGTGGCTCCCGGTCGATGGATGGGACCTGTTGGTCCATGGTTATGTCATGAATGCAGTCACACCACACAGCATGGACACCCCATGTCAAAAAAAAGGAAACATGCGGGCACCTAAGTGCTCCCCACAAAATTCAAGGGAAAACACAGAAGGTGTACATCACCACAAGGATAAGCATACACACACAGGTGGCCCAGTGAGGCTCAGGGAGCAGAGAAGTGGTCCTGCGCGTAGGCTTGGTGTTGGAGATATGGCTCGCGCAGCTCAAGGGGCAGAGATAAGCCGGCTTCAGGCAAAAGGCAGCAGTACGCTGGCGGTGCGGATGCAGAGGGGCTCCGGTGGCTCAGTGAGGCTTAGGAGGTCCCATTCTTCCCTAGTAAGCTCCGGAGAATCCGGATAAGTGTCCCGAAGTGTGTGCTGAATCCTTTGATCCCGAGCGTGGGTACATAGTGCAGCCGGTCTTCTGTGGCTACGGGGTGCCAAAGGAGCCCATCCAAGGATAAGCACCCACACAGCATGTGCGACACGATTCCCCGGATGTGACATTATATTGTTGCAACAAAAAGTCTCCCAAAACAACAAAAACCACCCCTGCAACAAAATAACGACTACTCTGCCACAAAGGTCCACGTAGGTAGCAGCATCACAAGTCCTCGTCTTCCCTGCGTTCGCATGCTTCTGACAACAGGTTGGGGAGCATCCATTGAAGCATGGCCACTGGCACAACAGCAGTCGCGGGATACCACTGCGCGCTCTGATTGGGCGGAGAGCGCACCGTGCAGAAGCATGGCCACTGGCACAACGCGCAGTCGCGGGATACCACTGCGCGCTCTGATTGGTCGGAGAGCGCACCGTGCAAGAAGCATGGCCACTGGCACAACGCGCAGTCGCGGGATACCACTGCGCGCTCTGATTGGTCGGAGAGCGCACCGTGCAAGAAGCATGGCCACTGGCACAACGCGCAGTCGCGGGATACCACTGCGCGCTCTGATTGG
>LGRX02015132.1:0-11211 GCA_001247695.2 Cymbomonas tetramitiformis
CTCGGGTTGCGTGACGCGCCGCCGCCCCGCCAGGCACACCAGACGCATGGTGCCTGGGGGTAGCGCGCAGCGTGTGCACCGCGTCCAGGCGCATCGGGCCTCCTTGCAGAGGTTGATGCGCGTGCCTGGGAGCAGCACACCGCGCACGCATGCCTCGCCGCCGAGCGCGGAGCGCGGCACCCACACTCGGGGTGCTGATGAGGCCGGCGAGCCCCAAGCTCCGGGCGAGTGCACCCGTCTCGACGGGACGCATCGCCACGCGCCTGCAAGGAGGCCCACCCTTGCAGGCGTGTCGCCACGAGGTGAGCACAACGAGGTGCTCACCCGCGCCCTCCTCTTAGGGCCACCGAGAGTGAAGCGTCCGGGAGCGGACCGCTTTTCTTTTGGGGGGGAGAGAGCGCGCCGCGAGTGGCAGATGGCAGCCACCGCGAGCGCGCCAGGCGTCAGGTGAGAACCTGTATAATCCATCCACCAGAGCAGGGGCTCTAGCCTCGGCATAGCCAGGCGACAGGTGAGAACCTGTATAATCCATCCACCCGAGCAGTGGCTCTAGCCTCGGCATAGCCAGGCGACAGGTGAGAACCTGTATAATCCATCCACCAGAGCGTGGCTCTAGCCTTGGCCATGCCAGGCGACAGGTGAGAACCTGTATAATCCATCCATCAGAGCAGTGGCTCTAGCCTCGGCATAGCCAGGCGACAGGTGAGAACCTGTATAATCCATCCACCAGAGCAGTGGCTCTAGCCTCGGCATAGCCAGGCGACAGGTGAGAACCTGTATAATCCATCCACCAGAGCAATGGCTCTAGCCTCGGCATAGCCAGGCGACAGGTGAGAACCTGTATAATCCATCCACCCGAGCAGTGGCTCTAGCCTCGGCATAGCCAGGCGACAGGTGAGAACCCGTATAATCCATCCACCAGAGCAGTGGCTCTAGCCTCGGCATAGCCAGGCGACAGGTGAGAACCTGTATAATCCATCCACCAGAGCAGTGGCTCTAGCCTCGGCATAGCCAGGCGACAGGTGAAAACCTGGATAATTCATCCAACAGAGCGGTGGCTCTAGCCTCGGCATAGCCAGGCGGCAGTTGGAGATCTGGATAAAAGCTCTGCGCATCCCGAGGAGGCGGTAGGGGTTTAAAACCTTTCCTCCGGGCCGGCATCCCGAGAACTGTCAGGTAATTGGCAAACCTATTGTCATCACCTGTAAGTGTACCGTGTTGGAAGGTTTGAAACCTTGAGCGTGGTAATGGATGTGAGATCTCGAGCCTTGGGGAGCCTGGTAGTGCAGATGGCAGACCGGTGAGAGGCCGACCCTTGTGCTTAAGAGGTTGATCTCCTTATTGCGGTGTGTCTTGGGAAGTGTAATGTCATCCCGGACAACAGGCGGCTGAGACCTGTATAATCATCCTGAGCAACAGTAGAAGATCTGTATAAAAACTTTACTGGTCCGACGTGGTCAGCGTGGACGTGACCTTCCCTAAGGGGGGGGAGTTGTGCTAGGAGGCAAGCACAAGAGCAAGAAAAACGGCTAAGTACAAAACGCAAGAGTACTCAGTACGGAGTACAGTAGGACCGATCAGAATGATGTTGATGTGAGGTGCCTAGCCTGTTGTACGGAGTACTCAGTACAGTTGAGTTATGGAGAGAGTTCCTGAATGCATAAGAACTCTAAGTGTAACCAGTTTCTGGGATGAGAACTGAACTGAGAATTGTAACATAAAAAGAGCCGTAACTGCTGTATATAGTGTATTGAAAGCATGCACTTGAAAGCAAAAGCATAACTTGAAGGATTTACGAAACCGAAGTCCGATAGTTGAACTATATAGATTTACGAAACCGAAGTCTTATAGTTGACCAAGCGTAATCATACCTCGTGCGGTCGTTTAATAAGTGTAGATAGAATAAGCCCGAAAGTGTAAAGAAGAGAAGAAACTGGAGTGGTAGCCTCCTACACTCGCGATTCAGCGGGTCTACAGCACACTAGGGAAGGCGAAGCCACTGACAAGCGCCTTTTACAATGATGCAGGGCACCGCCACGGTGAACGCGGCGGTCTGGACCCCAGGGGAGCCCCTTGCGGTCTGGCCCCCAGGGGAGCCCCTTGCGGTCTGGACCCCAGGGGAGCCCCATATGCGAGCGTAGCACCTGACTTGTAGTGCTTCACTGTGTGTTTGTTTCCACAGAAACAGCTGCCGTCGGTTGCGGCGGTCGGGATTGTCGAAAATGTGTAAAAGCGGTAGGGCACAACTGTAGCCCAAACTGCTTACGGTTTGGTGACAAAATTTTGGACACGGCCGCGATCTTCAACGGTGGCCGGGGTCTGGATATAGTCGCTGCCGTAAGGACGAAACAGCTGCCGTCGGTTGCGGTGGATTCGAGGAGATTCGGTTCGCCCTCCAAGGATCAAAAGTAAACAACGAACACCCACAAGTGGTGGCCGATAACCTGACAAGAAGTGAGAAATATATATATAAGGATATATATATGTCGGGCGCTGAGGAGCGGAACTGTCTCGCAGGGGCAGGTGCTCTCGGATACTAAGATGATATAAAATACTTAGGTGAGTGTTTTATAGCACACTGACAACCGTGACAACGGACACTGGTGACACCTCGGGTTGAGGGGTGACAGACAGGAGACCCACTGTGCCCCCCCCTTACAATGGGGGTGGCAAGATTGGGCTCCCCGTGAATTATCGGTATTACCTGATAAGCTTTTGGCAATATCGGTATTGACTAATAGCGCTTTTGTAACTATCGGCATCGACTAATATCGACTTGGACCAACCGATACCCTGCCTTGGAGTCACTTGGCCGAGTGACTCTATATATTACCCCTCTTCGAGCATGTTCGACTTTTCGTATCGCAGTTTTTATTGCAGATTTGGACTCCCCAATGTCGATAATGTGGGGTAGAGCACATCACTTCTTTGGAATACCCACTCGCATGGATCACCATGTGCACCTCCAACCGCGCCCGCGCCTCATGCCCCCCCTTCCCCACATGTCGCCACCCCTTCGAGCATGATCGACTTTTCATATCGCAATTTTTATTGCATATTTGGACTCCCCGATGTCGATAATGTGGGGGTAGAGCATACTGTATCACTTTTTCAGAAAACTCACTGGCGCAACGGATGTGCACATCCCCACTATGACCCTTGGCGGAGCTCAAAATGGTCTATAATTATACCCAAACTTTGGCCGACAATAACTTTTGATTGGTTGAGAATCTCCTTAAATTTTAATGCAGTTTCTGGATCAGCTCGTCGAGACCTTCAATTTGGTGGGTCGGCCGTCTTGAATGGATGACTTTTTTTGGTGACCACCGGAACGTATACACGGAGCTATGACCATTTCCCCCTATTTTTGCTGATAATTGGCAAATGACGAGGTATGGGATCACATCCTCCAGAAATTCCTGGCGGATCTAGCGTTCTGCGGTGGGCGCCCGATGGCCTGAACCCGCCTGTCCTCGCCATGTCAGCATTCTGCATGCTGTGGGGCAATTCAAGCGCTTCAGCGAGCATGCAGAACGCTGACCTGGCAAGCAATTTTTTTGGTTCAGTTTTGATTTTTGTCATGTGATATCCAGCTTCGACCTTGGATATGATTATCATATTTCAAGAATCCCTCAAACGAAAGTCTCGCAATACTCTCGCAATATGAGCTATTGAAGCTGCTATATTCAGATATGGGGCCCTGCAGCCGTATCGCATAATTCGATTCGAAGACACTATATCTAGCTAGCCTCTTCAACAGCCCTATCTGCAAAATGATTTGTTTCAGTCCAAATGGATCTGCTCTGGCACAAAACTCTCGGTCCTTCGATACATATTTTTCACATTCAAAGGTAATGGCGCCTTGCTCTGATTTACGTCTAGGAAGATTGTGACTTGATCTTCTTTGCTTTTGTCCAATTATTCATCTTAGACCACGTAGCAAGTGAATACGGTTGAAGCTGCCAACAACATTCGGGTTGATCCGCTCATGCTTCAAGTCTTTCAATAATTGCCCCTGTTTCATTACCAATTTACAGAGTGGTTTGAGCAAACGACAGCTCGCTAGTTGTACTTCACAAACCTACCACCCTCCAAGAAAACAGTTATTCAAGCGTTCTTCCATTGACCTCAGGTAATCGTTTCATCACCCACCATTATTGTGAAGGACTGACAGTGCGTGGTTAAAAGATGGTTCTCAGCTGTCATCGCCTTGTCTCACGGGGTTTGCTGGTGAACTGCGTTTTGGGAGACTTCAATCGAGCGTGCTTGGCCTCTCCCGACCACTTCTGCACCTCTATGACGCTGTTGTCTTCAACTTGCGATGCGGTTGTCATACCCAAACTTTGGAGTTCATACACCTTTGGCAATATCGAGGCCCTTAACGGGTGGAAGAAATTGTGTGGCGCCGGGCAGGTACCCGATCACATACTTCAGGTACCCGACTATGAACGCGTACATGCAGCCCACATTCGTTCCGCGAGCTGCCGCTGCAGAGGCGACACCCAGCGACCAGGAGTTTCATGTGCGCACAATGCCATTACTGCCGTCCATGCGCCCGAGGAGATACTACTGCTCCGCTTCTAAAAGTTGGGCTTGCCTGTTCTATCTTGCATACCTGTCCTGATCTGGTGCCGGATGCGGGTTCCCAATCAGGCTGAGATTGAGGAGGCTCTGACCGACCTGCAGCCGCAATTTGCAGAGGTTCCACTGTTTCCCCCACCTCTAGCCTCCACGGATCCCGCGTATTCCGTCCCGAGTTCGTTGACGCTCTCATCTGGAGCTTCCGCATGCTTTTGAACCGCGAAGCGCTTCCCCACTTCGAGTGATTGGCTGTTGCAGTTCACCGCGAAGGTTATATTGCCCGCCCTGCGTTGCAGCCATCCTGTGGCAATTCAGGGTCCTAGCTTTTATCTCGACCCTACCGCAGCACTCTTCTCCTTCAGAGTATCTATCATCAAAGGGCACAAAGGCCTCGTGTGTCATTTTGTGTAATTCAGGTCTCAAGCTTAAACTCATGCGCAGGTGGATCGCCGCACTGCTCGGCATCTGCGGCGTGTGCTGGCAGCTTTCAAAACCGCCAAGATAAACCCCTACCATTTCGGTGGCTCAAGTGGATATGGCCGCGGAGACCCTGGTAGGCGGCTGCCTCCTTGAAAGTAGATCTTTGAAGGCCGCTAGGCAGTATATCGTCGACCACGTGTATGGGTCCCACGCTCGCGGTGTGGCGAACTCACCTTGAAGCACACGGATTCTTCTCCGTCAGCCGCGGTCTGGCCGTTGACGCTTGCATTCCGCAAGAGCTCTTTCAGTGCCTCACACTGTTTCGGTGAACTTTACAATTCGTGATCTGAGGAAGCGCTCTCCATGCGGGGAGGGAAAAGCCGAGCCAACTGGTGCAGGCGCGGGAGATGTGGGGGCAAACAGGCCGGGAGGCTCTGGAGCAGGTTTATGCGGAGGTGATGGGTGGGGAGGATGCATGCGTACGAACATATTTTCAGTCCGGCACTCACACGATCGCCTGTGCCCTCTATGGTGCGCTGCTGTCAGCGGCGCCACCTTTTGTTCTCACACGTGAGGGCAAGTCTTATGTGCAGCTGAGCCATTCTCATGCTCGTTAGGCTTCACCATATGTTGGGGGCCTCTCCGCGCCGGAACCTCTCCGCGCCGGAGCCTCTCCGCGCCGGAGCCTCTCCGCGCCGGGGCCTCTCCGCGCCGGGGCCTCTCCGCGTCTGCACTGCACACGGTTGCCTCTCTCCCAGCACGTAAAGGCGAAGCTCACAACGTCTTGGGTGGGAAACGCTGAAGGCCCTTGATGAAGAAGGCTCGGAGGTATTATTCTATGATCAGCGGGTCCGGTAACGCGCGACGATCGCAAAACGGTGGCAACTAGGGGTGCTAAGATTTTCGGCCGCACTTGAAGTCCTGCTAAGGGGCGTCAATGCGGGAGGGCTTGCAAGGGTGATGCGATGGGGGAGAGCTTGGATTTGGAAGTCCGGCAGCAGTTGGGGGCATTTAGGGATGCTTCAAGGGACGGGCCCGGGCGATATTGCCTTGAGGCGTCGCAATCCTCATCGAGCACCCTTCTGACTGAGCGGCGCGCACACCATCGCAGAAGGCAGTCGCCACGTGGCCCCTCCTCGCAAGAAGCGTTCCGACAGACTGAGAGAGCGCTGCGGGGGCATTCTTGCTCAGGGCTGCTCCGACCGGGTGAGGAGCTACTGGCGCTGGCCGGGCCACCCTACGACACTCTCGAGGAGGTTATCGGGCAGCGGGGCACCGGGAGCGCAGCGGATGGGGAACGAGGGTCAGCACTCAGCGATTTCGGGATTGGCTACCGACATGTGCGCCCTGCTGCTCCCGATGCCCGTTACAGCAGTGACCCGCTGCACGGGGGCTTTTGGGTATGACGGAGGAGCGCAATGGGCGGAGCACTGCCGCAGGTGGAGCTCTGCGACGACGACACACTGGATCTCGAAGCCATCGCCACGGCGCTGGCCCCAAACACACGCGTCGCTATCATCCAACGCTCTTGCGGGTACGGCCTTGGCATTCACCTGATGGATGGTGCAGCCGCGCCCCTTATCCAATGCTTCTGTGGATTCGGCCGTGCCGCTCGCGCGCTACTTGCAGGGCTGTCCCGCTTATCGTGTGCCCATTGTGTGGCGCTCGCGCATCGGTCCTGAGGATACGGCCGTGCAGGTACACGGTGCGAAAGGCCATCTCGCTGTCCGATATCGAGGCAGCCGTGAAAGTGGTCAAGGTGAGGCTCTGCCTTCGTGCAAGCCGCCCCATAGCCCACGGCGGTATTCATCCGCTGATCGCCAGGCTCAGCTGCGGAATGAGCGCCTCCACAACCTTGCCTCCAACATGTAAGATATGGGGCACATTGAGTCTACTCAAGGGGTTGCAGCGCTTCTCTCAGCTGCCCACAACAGTCATGAGAGTTCCTGTGTCCAAATCATTGCAGTCGCAGAGCTTAGAAAAATCATTGCAGGCTCTTAGTGAGAGAGGGAGGGCTGTGTGGCGTGCAGTCCTCGAGTCGTGTAACTTTGTGCCTATTTGCATTAGCCACTGCAGCTCAGACACGACACCACTCAGCCACGTCAGCACACGACACCACTCAGCCGCAACTCGTTACCTTGATGCCTCGGTCGCTGCTGCGAGATGCAAAATCGGGGCGGTCAGCCTGATTGGCTGTGGGCACTTGAGCAAGGATCTGCGGAGTGGGCGGCGCAGGAGCACGCGCCGCAATGCATCGTGATGGTCGATAACTGCTATGGGGAATTCATCGAGGACATGGAGCCGACCTCAGTTGGCGCGGACCTCATTGTAGGCAGTCTTATCAAGAATCCAGGGGGCACCATCGCGCCCTGTGGGGGCTACGTCGTCGGCAAGGTCCGTTACATGCGCCCCGCATCCCTTCCGAGCTGGTGGAGATGTGTACGCGCCCCGGGCAGATTTCTATGATTTGGACGAGCGGCTGTGTGCTGCACCGGTGTAGGCCAGCACAGCAGTGCGCTCCCACAGCCCGCATGTGTCACCAAGTACGTATGATATCACCCGGAAGCCTCGGGGCACGGATCTTGTGTCACACGGCGGAGGTCTGCCAAGCGCACGCGCTGCGAATCACCAGAAGCGCTCCGCGCACGCTGCGGCAATGAGCTTAAGGAGAGGCGCCGCCCTTGCGTGCAGCTTCTCTCGAAGCAGGTAGGCTATCTGCATGGAAAAGGCGAATCTAGTCACGGGGATGCGGCCACCTCTGGACAGGCCAAGTACGTCTCATTGGCTGCGGAGCGCTTAAGCTCCCCGGGTGTTGGGCAATATGTACGCCCGAACCACCACTCCCTGGCTTCAGGCGCAGCATTCTTCCCCAACATATATCGTTGGATACCCCCACCGGTGCTCTCAAATATTTTCACCTGCCGCAACCAGCGTTGCCTTGGCCAACGCTCTCAGCGCTCCTTTCGTGACCTCGTGACACCCCCTCAGTGCCTTCTCCTAGCTTCCCTCGGGCGCCCATTTGATTTAGTTCGCGGCTCTTTATGACACTCTTTCGAAACCCATGTCTCTTCCACGTTTGTGTCACATACGTTTGTGTCGCATGCTGCGCACCCTGCCTCTTTCACTCCCTCGCGCCACGGCTGCTCTGCACGCGCTGCATACCGGGGAGCTTGGCACAGGACTGAAGCGTGGCAAAGGACGCGGATCGTGGGCCACGCTGTGCTGAGCAAGGTGGGGACCCTCGCTGCAGGCCGGCGCCACCCCTGGGGAGTGGACCAGGCTTATGCTTCAGGGCTTCTTCCTGGCACCCCAGGTAGGCGCCACTCCCTGCATCGCCTCCCTGTTGGAACACTGCCAGTGTGCCTTCCCTCATTCGCAGCCCGGCACCGACGACAGAACTTTCTTTCCTCTGTGGCGCACTGGATGCAGTCATATAATTGACGGTCGTCACAGGGCTTAGCCTCATTGATGGCTCAGTGGGGGCAGTCTTCTTGCTGCTCCGGCCGTCGTCACGGCCTGGAGGTGCCAGCGCTTGCGGTGCTCTCGAAAGCGAGGAGCGCACACACCATCAAGGCAGAGCACACGCACGTGCCTCTGGGAGGTGTAGACTGCATGGAGCGGAGGGTTCCAGAAGAGAGGAACTGACGTGGCCATTTCACCTTCGGGTCCTCGCCAGTGGCTTCCCAGCCTCCCAAAACATCGTTCGTCACTCGACCAATGCAGTACTTGATGTATGGGTGTCGAGGCTATAGGTGAATGCTAAATGTGTCAGTCCTGAGGTAGAGATGGCGGCTCGCGGATGTGTGTTCCTTGTACCATCAGATGGTGGCAGAGGCCAGGAAAGGTGGGATGCTGGTCGCGGAGGTGATGGAGAGGAGAGGGTACCCGACGCGCCCAACTGTAGGGGACGGCGTGACTGCCGTGGTGCTCGGCTCTGAGCAGCGGCTGCTTGCTTTTTGCAAGGCCATTCAGGGCAACAGGTGGCACCTTAGCGTCCTTCTCCCACCTCCGCGGCCCGTCCTGCGCGTCTCTGGTTGCATTCCCATCCACAATAAGTGCTCACACGTGCAGCCGCCACGTGTTAGGACTAAAATCGACCTCATGCAATCAGTTCCTCGATCCGAATGTATGCGCCGAATTTTGACGAATACGGAGCCCAGGCCGGTCTTCTCATCGATGCCCTGGCCTGGAGGGCCGCCGAGTCGTCATGGTGACCTTGTCATTTCGGAGTGTTGAGGCTGTCTCGCAGCATGGCGCTTCTGTCATGAAGAGGGTCGACAGATTCGCGGCTCGGCCAGCCCAGCTGCACTGCATCCGCCTGCACGCCTACACCTTTCCTTTGAAGGTCTGAGGGATTCAGTTGCGGCGAAGCGTAATGCTACGGTGTCACAAGAGATGACTGAATGCTGAATGAGGCAAACATCGTGTGGTCGAAGAGTGCCCTGTCATCATGTCCCCGGAGCCCTGTCAGCATGTCCCTGGAGCCCTGTCAGCATGTCCCCGGAGTCTGTCAGCATGTCCCCGGAGCCTGTCAACTGTCCCCAGGCCCTGTCAGCATGTCCCCGGAGCCCTGTCAGCATGTCCGGGAGCCCTGTCAGCATGTCCCGGGAGCCCTGTCAGCATGTCCCCGGAGCCCTGTCAGCATGTCCCCGGAGCCCTGTCAGCATGTCCCCGGAGCCCTGTCAGCATGTCCCCGGAGCCCTGTCAGCATGTCCCCGGAGCCCCAGAGATGGCTGGAAGCTGATGTGCACTGGTTTTCAGGCACTCACACCCGGCTTCCCAGCTTTGAGCTCAGATCAAGACTCTAGCGTACCACTGGCGCTGTCACAAAAGAAAAGAAAAGAAAAGGAAAAGAAAAAACCACGCCCTTCGGGCGTATGAGTGAATTAATTTCCCCGGCCCTACTCTCGGCCGGAGCGCTGTCACAATAACGCAGTGCACCGCAGTACTATGCAGCGCATGCAGCGTTCGTTTTAAGCAGCCAAAGTATTCATTGCGTAGTCTGGATGATGACGAATTCTATGAATGCTCATTTTGCACAGCTCACTGCCGAACGGTGAGCTGGGGCAAATATCTTTCACAGGTGGAAACAACAGGGAACGTGAGGTCGGGAGGGGTATGCGGGTGGGCGGGCGGGCGGCGGCTTCAGCCTGTGAACTCGTATGTGCTACCCATTGGTGGCGCAACCCCTGGCTACGAGTCGGAGGTTGTGTTTGCTGATGGAACCTTCGTGGAGGGCAGCACCGCCGAGCTCTCTGCGGACGGTCCGCTTCGGGAGCCATACGCGGCCTTCTGCCAGGTGCGCCGCCAGGGATGTGCTGGTGCCGGCTCCAGGGATGTGCTGGTGCCGGCGCCGGCTCACACTGAGAGACGGATGTCAGCACTGAGGGCAAGAGTCATTCTATAGGCCTACTCAGGCTCAGGTTCCCGGATCCCCATTGAGGGCATATTCCAATATAAGAGGGCATATTCCAAACTAAGAGCATCCACATCAATGATTGCATCTTGTGGCTGCCGCTACTCCATGCACATCAATGATTGCATCTTGTGGCTGCCGCCGCTCCGCGCACGTCAATGATTGCATCTTGTGGCTGCCGCCGCTACGTGCACGTCAATGATTGCATCTTGTGGCTGCGCCGCTCAGCGCGCGTCAATGGTGCATCTTGTGGCTGCCGCCAGCTCAGCGCTTACGTCAATGATTGCATCTTGTGGCTGCCGCATGCGCTCTCCAGCGCGCACACGTCAATGATTATCTTGTGGCTGCCGCCGCGCATCGCGCGCACGTCAATGGTGCATCTTGTGGCTGCCGCCGCTCCGGCACGTCAATGATTGGATCTTGTGGCTGCGCCGCTCGCGCGACCAATGGGCATCTTGTGGCTGCCGCGCTCAGCGCTGCGTCAATGATTGCATCTTGTGGCTGCCGCGCTCCGTGCGTCAATGATTGCATCTTGTGGCTGCGGCAGCTCGTGCACCTCAATGATTGCATCTTGTGGCTGCCGCCGCTTCGTGCACGTCAATGATTGCATCTTGTGGCTGCCGCCGCTCCGTGCACACCAATGATTGCATCTTTGGAATGCCGTGTCCACATTCTTCATCCAGCATCCAGATGCCAAACAGAACCGCTATAAAGGGCCCCCATCAGCTTCATGGGACAGAACGCCTGAAATGGCGCCCATCAGCTTCATGTGAAACAGGGCAGTCTAAATGCCC
>LGRX02015134.1:8519-33260 GCA_001247695.2 Cymbomonas tetramitiformis
CGCATGCCGCGCATGCGTGTGCCCGATAAGTAGCGCCTAGAAAGCGTTTTCCGTGTACCTTTTCAACATGAATCGATACCAGAAAGTACGTATCGATTTTCGTTGCAAGATTTCTCTAAAGGTTGTTTCATTAAGGTCACTAGCGTTTCTTGCAAACGCTGGAAATTCCGTGGGACTGTCCGCTCATTCGCCTTGCAGTGACCGGTATGCGTTTGATGCAGGATAGGACAAACTTATTTACAACTTGGGACGCAATCATGCGCCAAGCGCTTCCACCTTGATGCGCGTTGAAATATCTTTTCTTTATAGTTGCGAACGTGTGCTGGTGCATGCTCCCCAGGACCTGGAACACAGCCTCGGGTTGTGTCGCTGTTTTTTTCAAGTAGCATAGAAAAGGCTCATTGAGTGAAGAATTCGGACATCGTTGCAACGAGTTAAAGACGAATTTCGTAGGATAGTGTTACTATATTGTTGCGTGCGCACATATAACAGCTTAGTTTATTGGGATGCTAGATGTAGCCACTCCCACCCGCCGAACTCAGTCTGCGGTGACTTGAGGAATGGTTTCAGTGGTTGGCGTGTGAATCATGATAGCGCCGCTGTCACATCCGAGTGTGTATGAACTTCGCAAATAGGGGTGAGCTTGAGGCACCTAGATGGCTCGCTCTAGACTTTGTTTATTGCAATGCTCGTAGATGCAGCCCCAGCGCCTCCCGCCCGCCGAACTAAGTCTACGGTGATATGAGGAATGGTTTCAGTGTTTAGCGTTTTGTTCTTGATAGCATCGCTTTTACAACAAACTATGAACAGGGTGTTTAAACTTCGCACTTAGGGGTGAGCTTGAGGCATCTGGACGGCTCGCTCGCTTAGGGTATGAGGGGGAAATGGCGTTCACCCCGCCACACCCAGTCTGCAATCTGCTGTGACATTAGAATTGGGTTCAGTGCTTGGGATGGCCATGCATACAGCATGCATGTGCGATCATTCCACTGTGAAGCCCTTGTTCTAAGCTTTACAACCATATATATCACTTAGGGGTGAGCTTGAGGCATCTGGACGGCTCGCTCGCTTATTAGGGTATGAGGGGGAAATGGCGTGCACCCCGCCACACCCAGTCTGCAATCTGCTGTGACATTAGGATTGGGTTCAGTGCTTGGGATGGCCATACAGCATGCATGTGTGATGCATTCCACTGTGAAGCCCTTGTTCTAAGCTTTACAACCATATATAGCACTTAGGGGTGAGCTTGAGGCTTTCATGATATTCAGCATGCAATAATCAAAGTATTCTAGATACCATGAATTCCGCGAGTCGCTCAAACTCTTACAAATGTAACAAATGGCACCCATGTTTGTTGTTAGTTACAAATAAATGCAAATGCTTGGTGCGTGGCGATGTGTACTATTGCAATGCCATACTTCTTGATTTATCTCACATGAGTATTCATGATGGTCATCGGCGGCAAATTATCGTGTAAACATTGATGCATATGCACGCATACACCACTTCATAAATGTGCATCGTACAAATGGAGTATTCCTTGTTTAGCATGATCGTTAATTATTTCATTAAGGAATCGATGGTTTTTTCAAAAGGAATATTATTTTTTTTTCGGAGCGGCGCCTCGCGCCGGGCGGGTTTTGCTCGCTCCGCTCGCGCTCCGCTACGCTCGCACTCGCTCCGCCGGTTGCCACCAGCGTTGCCAACTATTACAAACTAGGCCTGCACTGCCCTACCTAACCTAACCTAAACCTAACCTAACTCGCCGCTCGCCGCTCGCCGCTCGCCGCTCGCCGCTCGCCGCCCCGCGCTCGGCGCCCCCCGCTCGCCGCTCGCCGCTCGCCGCGACTGCCCAAAACACGTCCATGGGGATACCCCCGCGTTCCGTGAGCCATCTGTATTATGTAATCACATGCGCCGCAGGCAGGAAAAATTTCGATTATTGGCATTAGTGACTAGTAGGAATCGTACTATATTCCTTGTTCCCCCCCTAGAGTCCGTTTTTTGAACATTGGGGGGGTCGGATGACTCCCCCCCAGAGTCCGCTTTCGCCCCGTGGGGGAGTCTGAACGCCTTCCCGACTTTCAATGTGATTTGCCGGGGCTAGTAGCAATGGGTGGGCAGCCAATAGCAAACATCCGTGGATTGCATCTACGGCTGAGTGCTACTGTACGTATCCTTATGCATCGAAAGCACACGACACCGCATCAAGTGGTACATATAATATACAAATATATCGCATAAATATGTGCGATGCCTAATACCCGCACATATGCCGAATCCACAAATATGCGGCATATCTTCGGATTCTGTTAACTTCCGTAGATATGTCGGATACACGCGTATGCGACATACTTACACGATATATAAACTGCTGCATACTTACGGGACCTCCAAACATAATGGAGTGCATATTCCCCGCAGATTTGTTGCAAATACCTTTTGGGCAGGAATTGTACACAAGCAGTATACGCTCACAATTATGCGGGTGCTGTAACCATAATGCGCATTTATACAGGACCCATCTCAAAGGCGAAGTTCTACATAGCTTATACGGGTCGAAACAACACGGATGATGCTTCCCGTATATTTTCATAGCGTACGTATATTTTGGCTACGTTTCTCATCGCGTATCACAGTTGATGTCCACTGAACGGTGCAGTAGGTAAGATATTTAGTCGGATTTCCCCCTTTCTCTTTGGGGTTAATGAAGGGGAATCGCAATCGATCGATCTATCGATACGGCGATTTGCGTTATAGTATTATTTGATTGGTTAAACGGCGCCGTCGTTCCTTCAAAGTCCAAACACTTGGTCAAATACCGAGTTTAAGACATCCTTTTCCACTTCCAGACTGATACCTGATGATGGAGAAAATGGCATGATGGCGTAAGCATTCTTATGCTGTTTATGCGGTCACCAATCATTTTATATTCATGTCATGGTTCAGCTTACTAACGTTTTTCAGTTCTCTGTGCTTTTGCTTCCGTGCCTTCTGCGTGTCTACAATCCTGCGTGTCTGCGGTGTGTATGCATTTTCTTAGCTTGCCGAATCTCGAATAAACGGTGTGAAATTGAACCGTGTGAGTGGTGTTTTCCCCAAGCATCAACCTCTAGGGCCAACGCCAGCAGGGTGACTCGTCACATGGTCGCACGAGACAGGGACGGTATATTATGTATGAATGGTATTCTCGCTTTGAATAATGAACAGGTGCAGAAGCTCTGGGCCTCCCGGTGGAACAAATAAAGGAGAGCTTCTTACTCGCACTTGTCCACCATCCCCCGTTGATGATGATGACGCACATCATTATACTGGATACAAGAGTGTATATCTGTTATTGACTGTGTTACTGGATTGTCCATCTCGGGTGTCGCTGTAGTGTTTTCGTTGTTGTCGAGTTTATGGTTACAGCGTTACATTGGCCCAAATCCATATATGTAACGCCCCTAATATCATTTCCTTGGCGGGCCTCCATTTTTGTATGTCGTCCCCTAGTTGTGCAAAACATTTGGGGTGTTTCGGTGTGTTTTCCAATTTTTTTTACTTTTACGTAGAGCATTTTTGGGAATTCGCTTGTGGTCGAGTGTCGGCAGTTCGCCCTCATACTTTGTGTAGCGTGTCTCTCTACCCTCCTGAGCCATTCCCTAAAGTTTTTTCCTGCCCCTCTCAGTATATGGGGCTGTGTGAAGTCATTTGTGTCTTTAATTGGTAGGGTTTCGGTAGGGTTCGCCTGCATATCGTGGTAATGTCGTGCAAACTTGCCGAGTGGGAATGTAATCCTAATATTGCTATCAGTGTACCATGTATTCTTTTGTTTAAGTATATATATGCAGCGGTTCATTGCTGCCGTCCTCTTCTGTCGTTCGTACATGCCATGTGAATTCAGTTTATGTTCATTAGTTTCGTGTTGAGCATGTTTCGTAGTGCCTGTGGGCCCCGCCTGGAAGTTAATGTGTTGTTTATATAACTTAGCAGAGCCAAGGTGGGTATAGTACACCGGCCATGTACCAACTGAAGAACGGTAAGGTGCACGTGTACCCGGAGTGCACGCATTACTTTATGAAGGGAAGAACGCACCTTGCATCGACATCGTCGGTGTCGTGAACGTACGGGTCGTTGTCGACCGTGTTGTCGCCATGCATGCGCCGGGGCCGGGCGAAGATACCGAGGGCGTCCCCGACGCTCCTGCCCATGTCGCATGGATCTGCATACGGGAAGACATTGCGGGTACATACGTACCGAACATGTATTAGGCGGCATAAGGTACATACACGGACGCATGCACCCGGCATGTACCCGGCGGCAGGTACATGCCTGGTACGCATGCCGCGCCGCGAGCAAGTACACGTTGGGTACAAGGTAGAGTACACGTGTACACGGCATGTACGCATGGACGAATACATGTGTACCGCATATGTACCGCTATCACCGTACGTTTTCGATACATGGGGACCTTATCAGTACGCAAATAATGTTCTTGCATGTACCCGAACGTAATTGATGGGTACATATGTTATTTCTGCACCCAACTTTGGCTTCATTCTTGTACTTTTGTGTACTTGCTCGCGGCGGATGCTGGGTACAATTAGGGTATGCATGAACCATCCCGTTCCTAAAATCCGCCGCGAGCAAGTACAAGAATGAAGCCAAAGTTGGGTGCAGAAATAACATATGTACTCAGGCTTGGTAGATGCAAGTGCATGCGAGTACAATTTACACTTTTCCGACAGCTTCAGGTACAACCCAGGCGCACGTGTACCCAAGCGAACATCACCAAAACGCAAAAAAAGTCACCAAACCCCCCAAAAACAAGTTGGCCTCATTTTAAAGCGCACGACGAGCGCAAAAATAATCGAGTGCACGACGAGCCCGAAAAACATTTTAGTTGCACGAAAAATGGGCAAACGTGTTGCACAAAAAAAAAGGAACAGAGAAAGAAAATCGTACCTCAATTAGGATGACCGCCCGAGTAGAGCGGTGGGGTGGAATAATCGATGACGATCGCGATCGATACGTACGTGACCTGCGTGCCTGCGATCCCCAACCCGCGAGCGCGAGCGTCATGCGGTGGATTATTCCATCTCCAATCGTCCGATGGCATGGCATCGCATGGCATGGCACACGTTTCGCACAATTCGTCATCGTCATCGTTATCGTCGATCGTGCTCGCGTGACGAGGACGTGCTGTGACTTCTCACGCCCCCCAACGCGCAACGGGAAGTGAAGATGTCCACTGTACAGTAGGCATTTTGACAGAATACTGTAAAAGTCCAAACTCACCGCTACAGCCGTCAACGCTTCACATTTCACCGTCCAGCAGTGTGCAGCAGCGTGTGGTGGCCTCGCCAGCGGGTTGCATGTTATGATATTTCTCATTCTTCCTCGCTGCAATATGTCACAGGTTTGTAGTGCATGTTTTTTATATGTATATGTATGATTTTGTGTGTGCTTAGCGCGCTCATCCTTGGCATGCGCGGAACTTTGATTTGGAGTGAACGGGAAGATTCCCGCGAGTCCTTTGCACTCAAAACGGCGGGATATGGGCCCAACAATACTGCGGAAAGCTTGACAAAGATCGGGGATCTGATGGACCCCGCCAACAAATGCAAGTGTGGGAGGCGCTGTCTGTCTTAATTCGAGTATCGTCCCGTGCAGGCGTACTTACGTGAGAAGTCTGCGCTGAACGGTCGCCAGTTCAAGGAGAACATCATCGCGGAGCTTACTCGTGCGCGTAGGTTCAAGCCCGGATCGCAGAAGCTTGAAATAGAGATGTTCGACTCGCTGACGTTCCTGGGCAAGAAAGTCTGCAAGGATGCGTTTCGACGACTGCACTTTATTCCCGAAAGCACATACATGGTTCAAGTGGCACGCGCACGTGTGTGGGGGCGGCATGCTGGAGAGCACAAGCAGGAGGAATGCGACGCTGTACAACGACCCGACGAACCTGAACTGGACTTATTTCTTGGAGTACGCTGCTCACGAGATTTTGCCGTTGGCGGAGCCACAACCTCAAAACGGCAAACTCCAAATGAGTCCGATCCGACCAGCCGATTGTTATGCCGCATACAAGCTTATGCGTCGCGGCGTTTATCAGGTTCAAGTCACGCAGTTTCGCAAGTATCTGCGCGAGTACCTCCGCGCGAAGCATATTACCATGCGCAAGCGGAAGAATTGTGCAGGTAAGTGCACGACATGCGAAATCTTGACGAAGCAGCGCCGTGCTGTAAAGGACATGGAGGACCTGGAGGACTGGAAGACGCTTAACGACGCGCACCGGAGTGATTATCGAATTGAGAGAGCTCAGTACAATAACACCCGTACTGATAGTTCCTGGCAAAGACGTGACCATGTGCCTCACGACGCTCAATATTCTGCTACGGTATGTGGTGGAGAACACGAAGCGGCACTTTGGGCAAACATGCCACGTGCAAATGGACGGAGGGTCGGAAAACTGGAACCGGCATGTTTTCGCCTTCTTCTGCATCCTGGTTCACCACGGGCTGTACAAAGAGATCTACCTACACCGTCTGCCCGTAGGCCACTCCCACAACAACGACGTCGATGGCTTCTTCGGGTTGCTGAAGATGCAGTTGTGGGGTAAGGCCGCGGATAAACTTATGCTCACGCCTTTCAGATCATCGGATGCACAGTTCACGGCTTCACGCAATGATACAGTCTGACGTTAGGTCGTGCAAACACGCAGAAGGCACGCCAAAAAGTCCGAACTGGCGTAATATTTTGTGACATTATTAGAAAGTGCTCGCGAAAACGGCTATAACCGCAGCCCCTCGACATTTCGTCGCTCGCTCTGCAAGAGCCGCGGACTGCAGGCGCGTGATCTGCTTCCTCGGTGTGAGTTGCCGCTGCGCTCGCCATTTCTGTCAACGCGAGATGACACCATGCTTGTTTTATGAGAATAGTTTCATTCCTCTTATGCACTAGGTTTGCTGTGCGCTCATTCCCCACAGTGAAGCAAGGCGCTTTGGCGGTTGTGTACGCCCGCAGGTCCGCAGCCGTTCATGCATTCGCGCTGAGGAACCAACGAACTCAGCGCATGGGGTGCATCTGAGATTATCATAAAACGTGGCCACTATCCCGCTGCCGTAGACATTTAGAGGCCGTAGTCCGTGGAACCTGGTTCCCGCTTGGGATCAAACCCAACGGTCTTGCTAACGGGGCGTCTGTGCCGCAGGGCATTCTACACAGGCTGCTGCGGTTGTTTTGTTTTCGAACTAGAATTTTTTCTTCAGATAACTGTCCCGCACTCGCATCGACTGTGCCAGACCCTTAGGTGCAGCGCACGTTGTTCAAGGTTATAGCTATGTGAGGGGCTGCAGTCTCAGCGGGATACCCCCGCTGAGCTCAGGTTGAACGCCTGACAGCCCCGTCTCGGCTGTGCGCCCGAGACTTGGCAGGATGCTGGCATAGCATTGCGCAGGGAAACAAATGATAGGTTTTAGGACAACATATGCATATGCACAACAGAGCATATATGCATAGCACGTGCACAGCACCGCACAACACACCACAACAATTGCATTCGCATATCAATACCACAGCAGAGCGCAGCAAGGCATTCGCATACTGTATATGTATATCACATCATGTATGCCCCAGTGTTGTATGCCCCACCGCTATATGCCCAACTGTATGCCCCACTGCCGTATGCCCCACCGCTATATGGCATGTGTAGCACGGCTAGGTGGACGGGCTTGCACTATAAATTGCATAATCACGAAAATGGCATTAAGAAGTCGTGCGCCACGAATATGTTAGGAAGTTATAAGAAATCACCCGAATGCACATTTTGCATTTTCGATAAATTATTGTGGGCTGTGGTCATATACAAGTCGCATGGGCTTATGGATGTGATATGCATGTCTCAGGCGTGAGATATGCAAATGATACGGTGAAGTTATTAGAAGTTGTGAGAAGTATCTAGAAGTTATTACTAGGCATCAAGAAGTGATATTTCACATCGGGTCACATTCGCGGGGCGTTGGGGAGCTAATTTCGTCTGTAAACTGACTGCAAAACAGAAAATGCATGTCTCGTGGGCGCGTGAGATATGCAAATGATACGGTGAAGTTATTACAAGTTGTGAGAAGTATCTAGAAGTTATTACTAGTCATCGAGAAATGATATTTCACATCGGGTCACATTCACGGGGCGTTGGGGGGCTAATTTCGTCTGTAAAACCGACCGCAAACAGAAAATTTGCCGTCTCGTGGGCGCGTGAGATATGCAAATGATACGGTGAAGTTATTAGAAGTTGTGAGAAGTATCTAGAAGTTATTACTAGTGCCTATTCTAAAAATATTACGGTGGGTATACCCACCGTAACGCCAAACTTTGCAAGCTCGTACCGACCGCACAAGTAGGTTGCGGGGGTTAAACATATGGATTTTCTGTGACCCAAGAGGTTGATTAAAGGACGAAAAACTTAATTTACACGACTCCGATAAGTTTTGGGCACATTACACAACCTTGAAGTTGGGGAAATAACGGTGGGTAGAAAACTTCGCTTACGGTGGGTATACCCATTCAACTCTATTTGTAGACTTCTGCAGCTTGGTATAACATCAATATACTTATTTTTTCGATATTTACTTTGATTTTGGTATATAACCGACGTACTTTTTGGTACAATGTGTGCTGCCACCTCGCAGACCTCCGACACTTGCACATTCAAAATCAGGTACTATGCACACCAAATATACTATATACACAGTGCATTCCGATGATATTAGGGTTTGGGTATTTGGGTTCGTTTGGCCCGTTATCAAGTCATTTCTGGCGCATGTGGAGGCTCCATAGAGATTCACGGGAGTGTCTAGAACAAGTTGGTCACTGGTGACATGCCGTGATTCGCAGCCAATCATCGGTAATTATTGATACCCTTCGGGTGGGTATACCCACCGTAAGCACCTCTTACGGTGGGTATACCCACCCTTCGTAGAATAGGCACTAGTCTTTCCAAGTCTTTTGCGATAACGTTACGGGAGCCCGAAAATGCTGACACCACTAGCTCCGAGTCCCCAACAATTGTTGCTGTGGTCATGTTTCATTCTATCGCTCTCTGGATTGCAACCACAGCACCCACGAATTCTGCATAATTATTCGTCTTGGATCCAAGGCGCCCGTAGTCCCGAGTCCACCGTTGACCTTGTTCTGAGCAGAGTGCTATCCCGAACGAGGCTTGCCTCAAATCCGGCGACGCGTTAAAGCGGCATGCACCATCGAAGAAAAGCAATCCCTTTCGTGGGGCTGAGTTTGGCTCGTGTCCCTGTTCGAGACAACAACCACACCAGAGCACTCTTAATTTTAGAAGAATTGCTCCTCGAAAATCGCACCCCGGTCTCTACCGGGCCCCAATCTTGTGGAAAGGGATGGACGATTTTCGAGCCTGGCCACTTCCGGCGTGTTACTCGTGTAGAGTAACCCACCCGTTGCGGTCAGTACTCTAACCGTCCAGCATTCCCATGTTAAAAGGGAGGCTTCTATGACGGACGGGCACCAGGTGGTCCGTGCAGGCAAGTTAATTGGCATTAATTGCCTGCATTCGCGAAGCACTCCAATTTGAGATATGCATCCCAAAGTCCGAAATCCAGTGTTCCGAAGCTGACCCACGAAATCTAACGTAGAGCAAAAAAACAAAAATCCAAAATTCGAATCCAGCCTCCCGAAGGCTGAAATCTGAAATCTAACGTGGAGCAAAATCAGCCAAATCGAAATTTCGAAATCTAACGCAGAGCAAATTCACAAAAAATGCAAATCAATTTTTCAAGTAAATTCATTCCACAAGAAACAACGCATTTCCATTCGATACTTAACTGACATACGAAATCTAACGTAGAGCAAAAAAAAACAAAATCCAAAATTCGAAATCCAGCATCCCGAAGACTGAAATCTGAAATTTAACGTAGAGCAAAATCGGCCAAATCGAAAATTTCGAAATCTAACGTAGAGCAAATTCACAAAAATGCAAAATCAACTTATCAAGTAAATCCATTCCACATGCAACTATGCATTTCAATTTGATATTTAAACCCGGAATCTGATGTTACACGGTAAGACAGGCACCATGGCCCGCTCCCAAATTATTGATACACTATTTACATAATATGCAGCCCAGAATTCTGGCAACTTCGACGGTTTTAAGCAGGCTCCCTAGCTGAGGAGGTGGTGGCAGCTGAGCCAACTGGTTCTGGTTATTCCTATTGTCATGCTTATTTCGTTTGTCCACCCAAGTCACATTGATGGATCCATCCTTGTTCAACGCATAAGGAGACTTGCAGTCCCGCAGCATATGTGACCCCTGGCATTTCGGGCATTTGGCATTACCATCTGCAGGAGCTCCCGGTTTTGCAGTAATATGCTTAGTGGCTCCCGATAACGAGGCCTTCTTGGATTGAGTTTTGATGAACATCTGCAGTTCTGACTCGTGCGCATCATCTTTCTCGCACTGTGGAACCGTAGCCCTGATTTGTTGATGTGCAAACAGGGCAATGTGATTGTCCGGCAAGGACGCATCCCTAGTACCTCCTGCCAACTCCCTCTCAATGAGAGTGGCAAGGGAATACAAGGACTGAGGAGTCTCCGGCTCCCTCGAACTGGCTCCCGGCAAGCCAAAGGCAGCTGCCACCTTCCGCATCAGCTTCGGTATCTCCGGCACCGCCTTCCCCGGGGGCAGGCACCACTCCAATAGCTCGCTTCTCAATCGGTGGGCTTTCAACCAGTTGGAGACCCCCTTGGTCTCCTCTTGCATGGATCTTTGGAGTACCGAGTCCACGTATGCCTGAATGTCGAATCCCGGCGTCACCGATGATGCCAATCCCAAGGGAGCCTGCTCCCTCATACCACCATCCATCTTCATTTACTTGAGGTTGAGGAAACACTCACATATCGTCCTTTGTCTTGATACAAACACGCATAACAATGCGTTACAGCAGTAGCATCTTCTCGCCCCCACTTTGATAATGCACGTAATGCAATAATCATAAGGGGCCATAATCTGATGAGGCAATCACAACACCCTCCCTAATCATTATTTATCAACTTCAGATTGTCATAAGCATGCAATCTTTCATCGATCGGATCACAGAAATTCTTCATATCTATCCTCACATCAAATAAAGCAATCATAATCATCATAATTGCAGTAATCATTGTCCATCATCACAGCAACTATTTTGTCATAATCAGAGCAATTCCGTCATCATGGTAACACAATTAATTTTTAATCATATTTTCAGCAGTCCTTTTTACAACAAATTCAAATTTTGTAATCCTTTACAAACTCATCTTTTACAATAAATAGCAATATTTACATCTCAATTACAACAATTATTTTCACCATAATCACAGCAAACAATTTCCATCATAATCACAACAATTAATGCCAAATCATTTGAAACCATGCCACAATTAGGAAATTACAACCCTCATGCAAACTTGCCCTCATCATAATCATACACCTATGTCTACCACAGATATGTGAATCTGTCCTCCCCATATGGGAGTTCATCCACCACCAGAACGGTCCTACAACACAACGGACATCTAACCACTTTCCTATAAGTCATGGTGAATACAGCATGGATTGCTGCCGGCTGGACTAGGCTGGTCAAATGATACATCTCATCTAGGCCATCAAAGCAGGCTACATGATAATGATGATTACATGCAGTTGAAACACATGGCATGCTTTCTCCCAGCAGGCTGGCTAAGCAGATTGCACAGTCGTCTCCCACCGTTGGGGCAGTCAGTGTCCTCGTGAGTACCACTTCCTCATCGGCCTCCTGAGCCTGTAATTTCAACCAATTTTGTGTAAGGAAAGCCTGTAACCAGGAGCTTACATCCGACCAGATTTTTTGGAAACTCATTGTTCACATAAACAACCCCCACGGGGTAAACAGTCCCTCCAAGAGGAGACACCTCACAGTCTGAGGATTTCAAGCAACAAAAACCCCCACGTGGTAATACTCTTCCAAGAAGAGCCTCACTCAGTGTGAGGATAACATCAATTCTTGTTGTCCCCACGGGACACAAGCAGCATTTAAATTCAAAAACTTCCAAAGCAAGTCAAATACTTAAAATTGGCAGGCCACAAACAGCAAGCATAAAATTCACAAGAACCGTAAATTCACCACCTAGGTAGCGCCTACAAGCACCGGTACTGCGCTCCTAGATTACTGCAAGGGCCCTAACTAATTACCCTTTGGGACTAGGACGGGGATCGGACTATTCTTAAAGGAGGGGAAGGAATTCCTAATTAGTGAAACGGGTTGAACAGGCTGATTAAGTTTTTTCAAGCTACCGGGAAGAAAGAAGGCCCTAGCAAACTAACCGAAGGGAATTCAAATTTCTAAAGGAAAGGAGAGGTCAAGCAGGAGTGCTCGGGCTAGCTACCTGGGCTGGTTGAAGAGGTTCTTGGACTTGGCTTGCGGGAGGATTAAGACCAGAGAAAAGTCCTTGCTCCGGGCTTGGCACCGCATTCGGGTCCACGTACGGGCCGAACCCCGGCGGGTACGTCGGGGTCTGTGAGGCTCCCGGCCGGACGTGCAACGGGGACGGGGGCCGCCGGGGGCCCGTGCCTTCGGTAACAGGGACGACGGGAGGAGTTTGCTGTCCCGATTCCCGGGACACCAAGTCGGTCGGGACGTCCCCCATTGGCGGGGGGACCGGCCCCCCCGCGCTCAGATCAGCACGCGGGGTCAGCACCACAGGTTGAGCCGTATCCCCCGTCGGGGCCGTACGGGACTTCTCGAGCACCTCGCGGAAACTTTCCAGATTCTTCACCATAGTGGCTCTGGACTGGCTCTTCGTGACTTCCAGACCGGGGACCTTGGCACAGATTTTCCGAAGGTGTTCGGACTTGAAGATTGAGGGTTTCGGCAGGAGGTCCTTGCTCGGCAACACGAAAAAGTTCAGCCCGTTAAAGGCGTTCACAATCAAGTCGGGGATAGTCGGCCTCTCTCCCGTCACCTGGTGGATTTCATCACGGGACGCCTGCGGACGGAGAGAAAGGCTGCCCCCCCCGCAACATCCTCCGCCAAGGACGTTCTCTGCAGCACATTCCTCGCCGGAGGAGGAGAGTCAGTACGCCCAGGAGCTGCCTGGTCACCAAACGACAGCTCTTGTAACAAGGACGGTCCGGACGGTGACTCCGGCGTTTCAACATTCTCCCGCGACCACCTTTCCCCCGCGTCAACCACCTCGTCACCGTCTTCAGATTCATTAAGACCCAACGAGCGAAAGATTGCGGGCTCCTCCCGCGGAGGGGAGAACCGCGGAGCCGAGGTTGCCGTGATTCGGGCCACGGGCGTCGCTGGGTACGCCACTCTGCTCGCCGATGAGTCGGCCGATTTGACACCGGTGGACACACACAATTGTCACATGTCACTCTCCTATAGTAGGTATCGGGTGACTGTCAAATAAGTAGACGTTCCGTTAGTATTTATGTTATCTCTTCCTTTATCAAGACACACTTTACCGTTCGCATTCCGTAACCCTTAACTCGGGTTTATCTCACCAAGCTAGGATATATATTACCGCCAAAACTATACTATCAGATGTAAGGAAAGTTCTCAATAATATAGGACACCGGGAGTCGAACCCCGGGGTGTCACGGTTGTATAGCGCTAGATGGTCTAGACGGTTGTCGTTTCCAACCTATACAACCTTGACACCAGGGGTTCGACTCCCGGTGTCCGCTATGATATTGAGGACGCCCTAGACCCCATAGCTCTAGTGGTTAGCAATATCACTTCTTCCATCACAGAGCCCGTGCGCTGCGGGAGGCGCGGGTCGCCCTCCGCAAATCAGAATTAGAAGTGATTGCTGCGAAACTCATGTTTGCAAAAGAAAAATTGTGTTAGGAAACGGAGGAGAAAGACGCAGCAATCGTCAGCAGGTAGGAAAAGTGAAGTACTTTCACCAATTTCCGACTTAAGAGCGACACTCTGCGACACTTGGACTTCGAAGCTGGAGGTGAACAGCCACTTCGTGATCCTTCATTTCCTCGATCCGTCTCCTGAATGACGGTCATCACTGATGACGGAAGGAAAGTCGGCGATCAACAGCGACAGGCATAGGCACAGCCGACAGCGTTCACCGTCGACCGTGACACCGCGTACGCGTAGATCGTTCAGCGACATTTCGATTTCCGATTTGTGTCAGTTCCCCTTCCTCATCATGATCATCAGCGAAGCGAAGGCGCATGTATGGAATCTCTATCTCGTACAGTATCTGTCGTGTGACCGTCCTGCAATTTGTCTGTTGGAATCGATTCAGACCGGTTCCAAGCGAAGGCAAAGCAAGATGAACGAAGGCCTTATTTCCTACTAGACCGCAGATGAATGATTTGTGTCAACCACGTACTGTTGGTCACATAGCAGGCTTATCAATACAGTACTATCCGTCTCACCGCCTGTGTTGGCCTCGCCTGCCCAGAACCATTGTATAGGCTTTATCTTTGTTTATACACGCGTGCGAGCACCAAGTTGCATACGTTCAAGTGTACGCAATCGACGGGTCAGAGAGAGGTTTCTTGAAAAGGAGCCCCGTGAAAGCGATATAACTCGTAACCTTCAGTGCACACTGCTTTCTTGCCTATTCGTTTCTTAATTCTGTACAAAGAAGAATATCAATAGGGCTAGCACATAGCACATAGCACAAAATCTCATATTCATATGCAGAACCAGGAACTCTGCTACCTTTACTAAAGCGATTCCATGAGGCACAAAACCGATGGCCGCGTTGCGGCGCTTCCCAAGATGGATTTTCCAGAGCCAAATGGATCTTGTGGAGGTGATGCGGGCGTCGTATTTTCTCCCACTACACCAACATATCGAACTCCCCCCACGGGCCCTTCTCCTGACTCCCTGGCTACGGAAGCTGAGACCAGCACCGGAACCCAAAATTTTGTTAGAGCCACGGAATTCTCATCTTACTTGTATACGCCGTCATCAGTTGGGCCGAGACAAGCCGTCTTTGAAACTTCGCCCGCTTCGGTCGAAACCTTTGAGAGCACGGTAGGCCTCCCCACTTGATACTTGGTCTCTTTTTGATAAAGTTTTGAGTTGACAGGGTCTTATATGTTCTTGTACGCACACCTTAATCTAAGTTAGCACTCTCAGTCGCGCGTCCAGAGCGCCGCAGGCAAACGCCCGTCACCCGCGCGAGAGCTGTCGTGCTCCCACTGCTGTCCGCTGACAATACCCCCTCTCCCACTCCTTCTCTGGAATCCCCTCCGAATCGTTACAGGAGCTGCACACGGGTGCAACACACCATGGGTTCCCCACGACTCCGCCGGGAAGAAATGATGCGTTTGCTCAAGATGCCCACTCCAACACGCCCGTTTTTGAGAACCCGCTCCTGGATCAGTTTTGGGAACCTTTGGGTGAAGGGGAGGAGGATGACGCGGTAAAGTGGGAGTTTTGGGGGGAGTTCATATCTCCACACTCTCAGGTATTGCCTTGCTAAAACGACCAGGCTTGCTTTGATTGGGACACACGCTCAGACAGTTGCACCAACTCTTTGGAAAGCACTATCAAGTTACTGTTCCATCTTCAGGCGATGCGTCCTTCTCTATGCTACCTTGGCCGTCACTAGGTGCCGAGCTCTTTCAGCTCACTCATTTCTCGCAAGCTCCGTCCCCGTTCTGGAAGCCACATATACACAAGCTCCTGTCGTACGTTGGAGGCGAATGTGCTGCTTCGGAACGTAGGTCAATGGACAACATTTCGTGCTGATATGAAAGACCGACTGTTCTTCAAAGCGCTCATGCATAGTGGGCTCAAGCGAAACCAGGGCAGTGTCCTGCAAGTGGACACGAGTCTCGGCCTCAAGCAAGTGTGCTCTATTTCACCGTTGTTCTGCGACTCGAACGCACTGCCTCTGTTGTCGTTTCGTGCTAAAGCAGCTCTGCCCGAACGTCACGGATCTTTCACACATGTATCTTCAGGCGACGCGCCTGCGGCCCTGGGTGCGACAGGATCCCACAGAAGCAGCGTCACAGACGCCGAGAAGCACTATCGAAGCCACATCCCGTGAGGCGCCCGGTACTGCACATCGTCCTCTCAGAGGAGGTGCCTCCTCGCTCCGTGCTCTCCGTGCTCTGCATTGACCCTGCACTAGCCCGTGAGCAAAGTGACTTTCCACCCGCTGACACTTGGAAGGATATGACTGGTTGCCAAGCAGACTGGGTGCAGGGCCTGGGAGGTGACCTCCCGGTGCGCTGCGCAGGTGACTCCCCGCATGACGCGCCGGAGGAGCGCTCGCATCGACGCGTGGTTACCGGCTGGATCGACCAGCTGCTGGAGACCTTGAAGGGCGATGTCAGCCCCAAGTGTGTTGCGAAAACTGCTGCGCACGTTGGCAATTTACAGGTAGATCCCGCACACTGGCTCAAAGGTCCGTGGTAAAAGAAGTGTACTCAAATGGACATCACCTATGGCATCCCTCCGAGCCCCGAGAGTGACCTCCTGACCGCACCGAAAGTGCCCTGTTACTCACGCGTACGCCCTGCAGCACAAAGTGACAGCACGCCAGCTCACACTACGGCACAAGGCGGCAGCTTGTTGTATCCTGCCCTCTTAAACTTGAGCTCACACTACGGCATAAGGCGGCAGCATGTTGCATCCTGCCCTCTTATAGATGAGCTCACAATACAGCGCAAGGCGGCAGCATGTTGCATCCTGCCCTGTTATGCATGAGCTCACACTACAGCATAGCGGCAGCATGCTGCATCCTGTCCTCTTACACATGAGCTCACTATACAGCACGAGGCGGCAGCATGTTGCATCCTGCTCTCTTACATGTGAGCTCACAATACAGCACAAGATGGCAGCACGTTGCATCCTGCCCTCTTATACATGAGCTCACTATACAGCACGAGGCGGCAGCATGCTGCATCCTGCCCTCGTATACATGAGCTCACAATACAGCACAAGGCGGCAGCATGTTGCATCCTGCCCTCTTCAAAATGAGCTCACAATACAGCAGGAGGCGGCAATTTGTCGTATCGTGCCCTCTTAACCGTGAGCTCACGTTACGTCACAAGTTGGCAGCATGTTGCATCCTGCCCTCTTAAACGTGAGCTCAAACTACAGCACAAGGCGGCAGCATGCTGCATCCTGCCCTCTTAAACGTGAGCTCACACTACAGCACAAGGCAACAGCATGGTGTACCTTGCCCTCTTTATCGTGAGCTCACTCTACAGCACAAGATGGCAACATGTTGCATCCTGCCCTCTTAAACGTGAGCTCACACTACCGCATAAGGCGGCAGCATGCTGCATCCTGCCCTCTTATACATGAGCTCACAATATCGACAAGGTGGCAACATGCTGCATCCTGCCCTCTTATACATGAGCTCACAATACAGCACAAGGCGGCAGCATGCTGCATCCTGCCCTCTTAACTGTGAGCTCACGTTACGTCATGAGGTGGCAGCATGCTGCATCCCGCCCTCTAAATTGTGAGCTTACACTACAGCATAAGGCGGCATCATGTTGTATCCTGCCCTCTTACATGTGAGCTCACGTTACGTCCCAACGTGGCAGCATGTTGCATCCTGCCCTGTTAAATGTAAGCTAACACTACAGCACAAGGCGGCAGCATGCTGCATCCTGTCCTCTTACACATGAGCTCACTATACAGCACGAGGCGGCAGCATGCTGCATCCTGCCCTCTTAAACGTGAGCTCTCACTACAACACAAGGTGGCATTATGCTGCATCTTGCCCTCTTATTCGAGAGCTCACACTACAGCACAATGTGGCAGCATGTTGCATCTTGCCCTCTTAAACGTGAGCTCACACTACAGCACAAGGAGGCAACATGGTGCATCTTGTCCTCTTTTTCGTGAGCTCACACTACAGCACAAGGCGGCAGCATGCTGTATCCTACCCTCACACAAGGTGGAAGCATGCTGCATCCTGCCCTCTTAAACGTGAGCTCTCACAACAGCACAAGGCGCCAGCATGCTGCATCCTGCCCTGTGATTCGCGAGCTCACCCTACAGCACACGGCGGCAGCATGCTGCATCCTGCTCTCTTATTGGTGAGCTCAAACTACGGCACAAGGCGGAAGCATGTTGCATCCTGCACTCTTAATCGCGAGTTCACACTACAGCACTAGGTGGCAGCATGTTGCACCCTGCCCTCTAACATGTGAGCTCACACTACAGCACAAGGCGGCAGCATGCTGCATCCTGCCCTCTTACATGTGAGCTCACACTACAGCACAAGGCAGCAACATGGTGTAATCTTTGCCCTTTTATCGCTGAGTTTACACCATAGTTATTTGGCGGCAGATATGTATCCTGCCCTTATGATAGAGCTCACACTCATAGCACACGGCGGCAGCATGGTGCACCCTGCCCTCTTAAACGTGAGCTCTCACTACAACACAAGGTGGCAGCATGGTGCATCCTGCCCTCTTACATGTGAGCTCTCACTACAGCACAAGGTGGCAGCATGTTGCATCCTGCCCTCTAAATCGCGAGTTCACACTACAGCACAAGGTGGCAGCATGCTGCATCCTGCCCTCTTACATGTGAGCTCACGCTACAGCACAAGGCAGCAGCATGCTGCATCCTGCCCCCTCATTCGCGAGCTCACACTACAGCATAAGGCGCCAACATGCTGCATTCTGCCCTCTTAAACGTGAGCTCACACTACAACACAAGGCAGCAACATGGTGTATCTTGCCCTCTTTATCGCGAGCTTACACTACCGCACAAGGCAGCAGCATGCTGCATCTTGCCCTCTTATTCGAGAGCTCACACTACAGCGCAAGGCGGCAGCATGTTGCATCTTGCCCTCTTAAACGTGAGCTCTCACTACAGCGCAAGGTGGCAGCATGTTGCATCCTGCCTTCTTACATGTGAACTCATTTTCCAACACAAGGCGGCAGCATGTTGCATCCTGCCCTCTTAAACGTGAGCTCACACTACAGCACAAGGCGGCAGCATATTGTATCCTGCCCTGTTACATGTGAGCTCACGTTACGTCCCAACGTGGCAGCATGTTGCATCCTGCCCTGTTAAACGTGAGCTCACACTACAGCACAACGTGGCAACATGTTGCATCCTACCCTCTAAATCGTGAGCTCTCACTACAGCGCAAGGCAGCAACATGCTGCATCCTGCCCTCTTTATCGCGAGCTTACACTGCAGCACAAGGTGGCAGCATGTTGCATCCTGCCCTCTTAAACGTGAGCTCTCACTACAGCACAAGGCGCCAGCATGCTGCATCCTGCCCTGTGATTCGCGAGCTCACACTACCGCACAAGGCAGCAACATGTTGCATCCTGCCCTCTTAAACGTAAGCTCTCACTACAGCGCAAGGTGGCAGCATGTTGCAGCCTGCCCTCTGAAACGTGAGCTCTCACTACAGCACAAGGTGGCAGCATGCTGCATCCTGCCCTCTTACTCGCGAGCTCACACTACAGCACAAGGCGGCAGCATGGTGCATCCTGCCCTGTTAAACGTGAGCTCACACTACAGCACAAGGCAGCAACATGCTGCATTCTGCCCTCTTACATGTGAGCTCACACTACAGCACAAGGCGGCAGCATGCTGCATCCTGCCCTCTTACATGTGAGCTCACACTACAGCACAAGGTGGCAGCATGCTTCATCCTGCCCTCTTACTCTCGAGCTCACACTACAGCACAAGGTGGCAGCATGATGCATCCTGCCCTCTGAAACGTGAGCTTTCACTACAGCACAAGGTGGCCACATGTTGCATGCTGGCCTTTTATTCGCGAGCTCACACTGCAACATAGGGCGGTAGCATGTTGCATCCTTCCCTCTTGAACGCGAGCTCACACTGCAGCATAAGGCGGCAGCGTGTTGCATCCTGCCCTCTTAAACGCGAGCTCAAACTACAGCACAAGGCAGCAGCATGGTGTACCTTGCCCTTTTAAACGCGAGCTTACACTACAGCACAAGGCGGCAACATGCTGCATGCTGCCCTCTTAAACGTGAGCTCTCACTACAGCGCAAGGTGGCAGCATGGTGCATCCTGCCCTCTTAAACGTGAGCTTTCACTACAGCACAAGGCGGCAGCATGTTGCATCCTGCCCTCTTAACCGCGAGCTCACATTACGTCCCAAGGTGGCAGCATGTTGCATCCTGCCCTGTTAAACGTGAGCTCACACTACAGCACAAGGCGGCAGCATGTTGCATCCTGCCCTCTTACATGTGAGCTCACACTACAACACAAGGTAGCAGCATGTTGCATCCTGCCCTCTTAAACGTGAGCTCACACTACATCACAAGGTAGCAGCATGTTGCATCCTGCCCTCTGAAACGTGAGCTCACACTATAGCGCAAGGCGGCAGCATGTTGCATCCTGCCCTGTGAAACGTGAGCTCACACTACAGCACAAGGTGGCAGCATGCTGCATCCTGCCCTCTTACATGTGAGCTCACGCTACAGCACAAGGCAGCAGCATGCTGCATCCTGCCCCCTCATTCGCGAGCTCACACTACAGCATAAGGCGCCAACATGCTGCATTCTGCCCTCTTAAACGTGAGCTCACACTACAACACAAGGCAGCAACATGGTGTATCTTGCCCTCTTTATCGCGAGCTCACACTACCGCACAAGGCAGCAGCATGCTGCATCTTGCCCTCTTATTCGAGAGCTCACACTACAGCGCAAGGCGGCAGCATGTTGCATCTTGCCCTCTTAAACGTGAGCTCTCACTACAGCGCAAGGTGGCAGCATGTTGCATCCTGCCTTCTTACATGTGAACTCATTTTCCAACACAAGGCGGCAGCATGTTGCATCCTGCCCTCTTAAACGTGAGCTCACACTACAGCACAAGGCGGCAGCATATTGTATCCTGCCCTGTTACATGTGAGCTCACGTTACGTCCCAACGTGGCAGCATGTTGCATCCTGCCCTGTTAAACGTGAGCTCACACTACAGCACAACGTGGCAACATGTTGCATCCTACCCTCTAAATCGTGAGCTCTCACTACAGCGCAAGGCAGCAACATGCTGCATCCTGCCCTCTTTATCGCGAGCTTACACACTGCAGCACAAGGTGGCAGCATGTTGCATCCTGCCCTCTTAAACGTGAGCTCTCACTACAGCACAAGGCGGCAGCATGTTGCATCCTGCCCTGTTAACCGCGAGCTCACACTACAGCGCAAGGCGGCAGCATGCTGTATCCCGCCCTCTTACATGTGAGCTCACACTACAACGCAAGGCGGCAGCATGTTGCATCCTGCCCTCTTACATGTGAGCTCACACTCAGCATAAGGTGGCTGCATGTTGCATCCTGCCCTGTTAACCGCGAGCTCACACTACGGGAGCACAAGGCGGCAGCATGTTACCTCCTGCCCTTAATCGCGAGCTCACACTACGGCACAAGATGGCAGCATGCTGCATCCTGCCGTCTTAACCGTAAGCTCACACTACAACACAAGGTGGCCGCATGGTGCATCCTGCCCTCTTAACCGTGAGCTTTCACTACAGCACAAGGTGGCAGCATGTTGCATCCTGCCCTCTTAAACGTTAGCTCTCACTACGTCACAAGGTGGCAGCATGCTGCACCCTGCCCTCTAATCGTAAGCTCACACTACAGCACAAGGTGGCAGCATGTTTTACATCGCCCTCTCACTTTCCAGTACAGGTTTCAGAGCCCACTCAATGCAGCTTTACTGTGCGATCGCTGTCTTTCTCTTAGTGCCAAAGCATGCTTTCAGCCGCTCCGGTTCTTCGACTTCACTCTCACTCTCTATGTGTCGACGAGGTATGTGGCAGACGCCTCGGGAGCCAGAGGAAGGCAATGCGGCGGCCCGCCTGCCCGGTCTGCAAGGGCCCTGGCTGTGCACGGTGCCAATGGATGTTATGACGGAGATGCTGGATGACATCCTGCACATGAATGCCTCGGAGGTGCGCGTAACCTGCCTTTCGCGTAACATGCCTTTCACGTGACCGTCCGAGCGTGGGTCGCGTCGTCTGCAGGTGTGCGGCACGCGCATGCTGCTGCCCCGGTGATCACCACACTCAGCCGGAAGAAAGCAATTTGGCTTCTCGAGCAGCTGTCACATGTCTTCTCACGGCGCCCAGGTGCTGAGACCCGCGCACTCCTGGTCTGGCGCGCAGATGCGGGACGACGTGCGGCGCCCAGCACGGAGCTGTTCGGTATCCCCGGAAAAAGCAAGCTCTGGGGTGGGAGACGACGCCGATCTGCTGCAGAGCTCCTCGTCGCCGGGGACGCCTCAGAGCGGTGCGTGACTTTCATATGGTTCCATAGTGGGGGGATTGCACCTCCGTAAGTCAGTCAACGCTATTGCCACTGGCGTTGATCCCAATGTCGAATGGAAGGAAATGCATGTCTTCTGAGTGGTCTTGTGCACACGATTGCTGAAGCTCTCTGCAAAAGTGATCTGAGACCTGCCTGGGTGTCTTCAGGCGACGAGGGATCAGATGCCGGTGACAATCTTGCCAGGGGTGCAGAGAAGGTACCCGGCACTGGGATGCAACCCTCTTCCGTGAGGGCACTGCGGGTCCGGTGTGTTTGAATGCATTCCTGCTGATTTATCATGATAGGGCGACTTTTAGCTGAAGACAGATATTTGCTTTTCATTCCAGCAAAACACTTCCGGAGGACAGACTCTTGGACTGAATGCTTGAGAAGCAGCCGGAATGCCCTCGGTCCCCTTCTGTCATCCATGAGTAATGCTTGTACCAGCCTCGAAAAGGCTGCAGCAGGGTTGTCCTCGGCCACGCCTGCTGCCTCTATGCACGCTGTGCACTTCACCATGTCTACAACCGGATTGGAGTGCGGCGTGTCATGACTGCGGAGTGGAGTGCGGCGTGTCATGACTGCGGAGTGGAGTGCGGCGTGTCATGACTGCGGAGTGGAGTGCGGCGTGTCATCATTGCAGGCCAAGGACATGGACATAGATCTTAGCCGTGTGATGAAGAAGTACCAGCTGCAGCAGGTGGTATTCCGCCCCCACCTGGCTCCAGTGCAGGTCACTCGACATGTGGTCGACTTGCACCCCCTCTGCGCCATCGTGACCAGGTCTGAGCAAGGTGGCGCTGTGCTTCTACTGTAGCAGCCAACGAATGGTTGTGTCGTACATGACTCAACTCACTAGGGAAGCCATTGATGTGCAAGCTTACTACGGGTATCAGCTCTGATGTCATGTGTGTCACACCCGGGCCTCTACATCGACCCTTCCACTGCTGATTCCCCCTACTCCTTGCACACAACGATGGAGCATTTCAGTGATGGCAAGAACCTCGAAGAAATCCGGTATCGCAGCTGTCTTCACATCCGTCATGGCAGGGTACTCCGGCAGCGTGCCCCTTCGGCCTTCACACCACCCTGCGCGATGACGGCGGATCGCGCCAAATCAGCACAGGCAGGTGACAGCTGCTGTGTGCACTGCAGATGCTGTTACAAGCGGCGCTGACTGGGCAGGCCCAGCTGCAGAAGGAGCTGCACCACGTGCGGACGACCGCTACCTCAGAAAACCAGGTAAGCTGGCGCAAGCAGCCACCGCGCTGTATGCAGGCTGAGTGCGAGGTGAGTGAGTGGGTGGATTGGGCTCTGGCTACGGTACTGGCCATGGGTGGCCTAAGCGGGGCACGAGTGCGCGTGGGCTCCGATTGCTCTTACTACCACGACCACTTGCTGGAATCCATCTGCGGCAGCGGCCTCTTGGTCTCACTGTCGCTTGTTGAGCTTTATTTCATACGCGGAGGAGGCTGCGAGGGACGTGCGGGACGCCCAGGTGCAGCACGAGGCGGAGCTGGCGCACCAGAAGGAGATGCAGGCGAAGATGGAGGTGGGGCGGCGGTCTTTGCAGGTATCTGCCCGCCCCGCGCATGCCATGGGGACAGAGGCCATGCTGCCGCACCCGCTCTCACGCCCCGGCTGAAGGCCCGCTCCCACGCCCCGTCTGGAGGCCCGGACACTGCTGCAGGCTAGTAGCACGGTCTGCGCCGGCCCTCGCCGTGTGGGGGCTGCGCGGGGAGCTTCTTCCCCCTTGCTCGTCGTATGGGGCTGCGCAGGGAGCTTGTCCCCCCTTGCTTGCCGTGTGGGGGCTGCGCGGGGAGCTTGTCCCCCCTTGCTCATCGTGTGGGGGCTGCGCGGGGAGCTTGTCCCCCCTTGCTCGCCGTGTGGGGGCTGCACGGGGGAGCTTGTCCCCCTTGCTCTGGCCGTGTGGGGCTGCGTGTGAGCTGTCCCCCTGAGTCGATGTGGGGGCCGTGGGAGTTTGTCCCCTCCCTTGCTCGACATGTGGGGGCTGCGGGGCCGGGCCGGGGCCTCCCCTGCTCAGCCGTGAGGGGCTGCGCGGGGAGTCGGTCCTCCACTGTCGTGGGGCTATGTGCTGGGAGCTTCTGTCCCCTTGCTCGGCCGGCAGGGGGCCGCGCGGGGAGCTTGTCCCCCTTGCTCGTCAGGTGGGGCTGCGCTGGGAGCTTGTCCCCCCTTGCTCGCCGTGTGGGGGCTGCGCGGGGAGCTTGTCCCCCTTTGCTCGCTGTGTGGGGGCTGCGCGGGGAGCTTGTCCCCCCTTGCTCGCCGTGTGGGGGCTGCGCGGGGAGCTTGTCCCCCCTTGCTCGCCGTGTGGGGGCTACACAGGGAGCTTGTCCCCCCTTGCTCGCCGTGTGGGGGCTGCGCGGGGAGCTTGTCCCCCTTTGCTCGCTGTGTGGGGGCTGCGCGGGGAGCTTGTCCCCCCTTGCTCGTCGTGAGGGGCTGCGTGGGGAGCTTG
>LGRX02015136.1:0-20443 GCA_001247695.2 Cymbomonas tetramitiformis
GTGCATGCACTGACGGAAACACGCCGATGAGGAAAGCGGGTTGTGCGCATGCACTGACGGAAAGACATGTGCCAATGAGGAAAGCGGGTTGTGCGCATGCACTGACGGAAACACGCCGATGAGGAACGCGGGTTGCGTGCATGCACTGACGAGCTCGCCCGATGAGGAAGAAGCGGGTTGCGTGCATGCACACTGACAGAAGCTCTGCACGCCGATGGCGAGGAAGCGGGTTGCGTACATGTACTGACGGAGGCTCACGCCAATGAGGAAGCGGGTTGTGTGCATCACGCGAGCGGAGGCTTCCCGCCCGATGAGGAAGCTGAAGTTGTGCGCATGCACTGACGGAAGCTGCGCCGATGAGAAACGGGTTGTGTGGCTCCCCACATGCGCGCCCGATGAGGAAGCGGGTTGTGCGCATGCACTGAAAGCGGGAAGCTACATGCGCCAATGAGGAAGCGGGTTGTGTGCATGATTGTACACTTTGTGAGCTCTGCGCCCGATGAGGAAGCGGGTTGCGTGCATGCACTGACGGAAAGACATGCGCCCGATGAGAACGCGGGTTGTGTGCATGCAGACGGAGCTACATGCGCCCGTGGAAGCGGGTTGTGTGCATGCACTGACGGAGCGCGCATGCGCCAATGAGAAGCGGGTTGTGTGCATACACTGGCGGAAACACATGCGCCGATGAGGAAGCGGGTTGTGCGCATGCACTGACGAGGCTCACGCCAATGGCAGGGGAACGGGTTGTGCATGCACTGACGGAGCTGCACGCCGATGAGAAAAGCGGGTTGTGCGCATGCACTATTGTGGTCCTGCGCCAATGAGGGAAGCGGGTTGTGTGCATGCCTTGTGGCTGCGCCGATGAGGAAGCGGGTTGTGCGCATGCACGCTAATGGAGAAAGACATGTGCCAATGAGGAGACGGGTTGTGCGCATGCACTATTGAGGAAGCTGCGCCGATGAGGAGCCGCGGGCTGCGTGCATGCACTGACGGGGCTGCATGCCGATGAGAGCGGGTTGCGTGCATGCACTGACGGAAACACGCCCGATGAGAAGCGGGTTGTGTGCTTGCACTGATGGAAACACGTGTGCGTCAATGAGAAGCGGGTTGTATGCATGCACTGACAGAAACGCGCCCGATGAGGAAAGCGGGTTGTGTTCATGCACTGACGGAAACACGCCGATGAGGAAAGGGTTGCGTATACTGACCGAAATATCATCAACAATTTCGTTGAGAAAAGTACGCATCTTCCTGCTACAGGTCATAGTGGACACATGAAATTTACCGCCAACTCCTTCGTCAGAGTCATCAGCAAGCTGTTGAGCGAGCGTGTTGCTTCTCACAACCTCATCAGGCTCAGGCTCGTTATCAGGCTCAGGCTCGTCATCATCGTTGCGTGGCAGCTGGCGAGCAAAATGCAGCAACAAAGCTTGCTCAGCCCAAGTCATCGCCGCGCCCCAGTCGGCAAAAATGTGCACACGGGACAGTGGATTCCCGTGCATTTTCATGAGCAGCTGGTGCACGTTGCCACGCTGAAGCCCCCCAAAGACAACGGCTGTGATGTCGCTTCGGGTTGTAAGCTGTACCAGAAGCCGCATGATTCGAGCTGCCCCACTAGCATCCATTCCGGTGACATGTGTCCAATCAAACACCAATATGAGCGGGGAACAAATAATGTCGTTGCCAGTACCAGAATAATCCGCTTCGGCTGCATGCTGGCTAGGCGCAAAGCTATTGCCACGGCGTGCACTGGTGGCAGTGCCCGCAGTGCCCGCAGTCTCAGCAACACCCGTTATGTCAATCCCACGCTGATTTAGGGCACTCTCAACTTGAACTGCGATTTTCTGGGAGGATCCAAAAAATATGTAGCCGCTGAGCTTGAAGGAGGCGATGGAACTTTGCTCTTTGATCCGCATATATCTGACCAGGAGTTCTGTCTCCTTTCGGCGCCGGCATCCCACCAGTTGTGGATGTGTCACCTGCAGAGCAGCAGAGAAGATACAACACGCCATCATAAGTTGTCAGTGCAGCTATTGCCGATATAGTGCAATTATAGTATATATATATATATATATATATTTGTATACTCTCTGCCACACCGTGTGTAAGAGATCACAATGTGTAATACAGAGGCACCCGCTAAAACAGCGGGCCCTGGAAGAAGACTTCAGGGCCGGTATCAACCACCGCGAAGGGAAGAAAATTATATAATATTCGATCAGATGCAGGATTGATTATGTCTCTGACAATCTCCAAGATAAGTGAAAAGTGGGCACAGCTCAAATCCTTATGTCGTGCACTCGGGAGTCTTGTCGTAGAACAAGTAGTAGTCGATAAGCTTAATCTAATATTATATCATATATTAAAGCATGCACACTGACCAGCACTTGGGACATATATATATATATATATATTTTTTTTTGTATACTCTCTGCCACACCGCGTGTAAGAGATCACGTTGTGTAATACAGAGGCACCCGCTAAAATAGCGGGCCCTGGAAGACTTCAGGACGGTATCAACCACCGCGAAGGGAAGAAAACTATATAATATTCCGATCAGATGCAGGATTGATTATGTCTCTCACAATCTCAAGATAAGTGAAAAGTGGGCACACCTCAATCCTTATGCCGTGCACTCGAGTCTTGTCGTAGAACAAGTAGTAGTCGATAAGCTTAATCTAATATTATATCATATATTAAAGCATGCACACTGACCAGCACTTGGGACACTGGTGGTACGTTTACGGAACGGTTTTGGAAATAATAACGTTCACCACGCCCTTCTAAGTTAAAGTATCATTCAGTCGACAATCATTGCTGACGAATTTCGGATAAGATTCAGTCTTAAAGTAATTAGTTTTGACGTCATTAGTCATCAAGTCATCTAGTGACCAAGTATGACCAATCCATGGTAAATGACATGTGACCAAGTCATCAGTCATCAAAACATATTAGAAATGTTTGAAGTCATATGAAATCAATGTCACATAGTGACCAAGTATGACCCATCCATGGTGACTGCCATATTGTAAAATAGAACAATGATACAAGTCGAAATATAAAAAACCCAAACCCACCCACCCAACAAAATATATTGGGGTGGGGTAGGCATAATAAATACTTAGAATGTGGTGTACAAAATCAATATATGATAAAAGCTTTTATCATCGAGTGCAACTATAAGTGCCCATATAAAACTAAAGTTCCGCCCTCACGGTTCAAACATGCTCTCAATCGTACTAAAGACGATGGTAAGAAGGATATGAGGCTTAGTCAAGTCACGAATCAAGAGACTCATAATCATTTAAAAGACTTAACCCTTGCCTTAACAATTCTAAATCTGCGTAATGCCCTTTTACGAGCTCGTTTATGCTCACGTTCACATTGTTGCTGTTGAGCATATGATAAAGTATTCAATCTATTGGCAGTATTCTGTTCCAAAGACAGCCATCTCATATTGCAAATAGTGTAATGTAAAGTAGTGTCAAAACGATCAATGCACCATGCTGAATTGTCCTCAGTATATCCCGGTTTAAATCCAAGAAGTACTATAAGTGTATATGTGTAAGAAAAGAATGCGAATGGGTCATACGCATGTTCATCAAATACATCGGGAGCATATAACCCCATAAATGCAGGGTCAATCGAAATGTCTGCAGCATAATCATCTAAATGATGAACTCTCTGAATCATATTCACAAAATTACTTCGATATGGATGTTCAGTATTGATGGCTAAGTGATTAGCAACACCCCGTCCAACTCCTTTAAAAAGTAAAGGAGGACGGTTAATCCATGGTGTGACATGTGACAATAAAAATTTAAGTTCCGGTCGCTGTTTTAGCCAAGCTAAAAGTTGTGAGATCAAAGAAACACCATTATTAATATAAAATGCAGTATCTTCTGAGAAGGTATTCACTAATTGTTGAATGATCTGCAATCTCTTATTTGATGAGATGTGAAACGCCAACAACGCATTATTACAACGTTTATGAAGATTGATCGCAGCGTTGTGGTGATCCATAGATGCGCGCCATAGTATACGACCATCAGATATATGAAGAGGTCGATTATCTCCTATATCAAGGTATGGCTTACGCGAGGTCGACTTTACACAAAACTTCGGAAAATATTTTTATTCGATAAACATGTCGCTTAAACCAATCTAAACATATTGCGCGCTCTGGGTATACAATTGACCCAGGCATTGAAAAGTTATGGCCGATACCGCTCGGTTACCTCCCATACTTAACCATACTTAAGAGCACACTTCAATCGCATTTATCTCACGATCTAGAAAATCGGAAGTTTTGTGTAAAGTCGACCTCGCGTAAGCCATACCTTGATATATATATATATGATTATCATAGTGTGGAGACGAGCGAGTGGGTTCCAAAGCCCCACTCAGGATCGAATCGTAACGTTGTTGCATACCCTTTTCAGATTGTTATATAGCCTGGTTGGTCGCTGTGCAAGAAAGGTTGCGGTACGACGACTTTGCATATATCATACCGCTACGGTGTGCGACGTAGGCTGAGGATTACGTTTCTGCACGGTGCGCACTTTACGACGCAGTGATACATCTCGCACATGCATCATATGTTAATTACACGATGATGTGCCGCATTCCACAAGTCTCGCAGGCCCTGTCGCGCCGGGATAAGCGTCGTGTTTGTCACGGTCTGGGTGATCCTGGATGCCTCTAATATATGGTGTCATATCAATACATTTGTATTCGATGTGGTGGTGTTTTTAGAGTGATATAATACTAGTATGTATATACGCACGTGCAGTGGACAATCCGTTCCTGACAGCCACGCGCAAGCACAGCTTCGAAACATTATTTTCTGAGGGTACGCGTTATCGGAACGATTGCCCGCATGCATGTGTTCATAGCACGACATGTATTACGCGTGTACGAACAATCACGTGGTGCATGCTAATATAATCTGAGTATGCAGTGACCTTCCCTCATACCTACAGTATGTGTGCATGCAGTTGTAACACCCGTCACATCACGATCACCACCATCGATATTGCAGCATCGCCATCCAGCCGCTGGATCACACGTACAGTAGGGCACAACCTCACATAATAGTGTGTGTACTGATATGGATTATAGACATTACTGCAGAGTTCTCGTGTATTTACGGCAGAATAACTATGTGCAAAATATGGTGAAAAGTGGTGACGTCATGTAGCATAAACACGAGGAGTGTGGTTGGAATTATATTAATAGACTGTCATGTGTTTGCTACTGCCTGGATGCCTTCGGGGCCTAAAGGGTTAGATAAATGCGGAGGATTATAATCTGGATATGAAAGTGACCAACAGTGGAAGCACAGTGTTGAAATGCGGACAACACTGTAGCCCTTTTACAATCAGACATGACCCCTTGTGCGGAACTGTCGACGGAGCTCGCACATGTTTGTAAAAGGGCTACGTTTATGTCCACCTTCGTTTTCATCATGCTTCCAGTGTTAGGTATGTCCCCATTCAGTGAAATAATGACATGGTGTTTCTATCTCGCCCCATATATTGAAACGCTCCCAAAGTTTGTGTGGGTGCACGCTATTTATATGCACTGGCTGCAACAATCATGCGCGCTTGTTGAAACTGCCGCGCCGGCGTGTTTGTTGGGGAAGGCAGTCTGAATTTGAACACTAGTACACTCTGAATACACTCTGGCTTACCACAAAGCACTAGCATTTAAACACTAGTATATATTTAATGCGAGATATTCCCAGATACCCAGCGCCAACAGTGGCAAGCCCCTTTCACGATGAGATCTGGTCATCCGGAATTTGGGCTAGTAAAACATTCAAAGAAAAAGATTGTGGAGCCATAATCACTGCGTATTTTTGCTACGACATTTAACTGACCTCAGTCTATGGAATATTTATACGCCATATAATTACACCGCCAAATTTGGTCAAATGCCTTCATAAATCGATGTTCTTAGAATCGTCATAAATAGAAGCATCGCTAACGACTATATCACAGCATTTTTAGATCGTAGTATCGCTAGCTGCATCACTGTAACTACAACACACCAACTTGCAACGAAAAGAAAAATACAAAAGTGTTTGTTGCGGATATTTTGACAAGAAATCCACAATCATAACATAACACCCTGCCCTTACCTTTATGCGGGCCGGGCGCCAATCACAGACCAAAAGCAACGACATAAACAGTAATACGCAAAAACCACATGATAAATCTGATATTTTCACACTACAAATAATACACAACTGATAAACCATTCAATTATTCAGATGATATATGGTAAAGACCGCGCCACAGAAAGTCCCGGAAGATGAGGTGTTAATAAGACTAGCTAAGTCGGTGTTGATGCTCAGTAAAGTACACCTTGAAATCCATATTCAAGAATCGTGTCTTCCCAAAACATCCCATAGCGAATGTGTCAGCGGTAATCACCGCCCTATTTATACTTATGACAACGTAGGACTTTGAGGATGTTGGACTTCGAGTGTACTGCGATTAAAATCAAAGATGGACGGTGTGTATGGATCGATGTGCACAGAGAGGCAGTGAGCAACACATTACCTGGCATACGGGAGATGAGCGTGCATACATAATGCAAAAAAGAACTGCCGCAGCGCCAACACTGATGACAATACCTAGCTGTAAACCTAACCAGTTGATGACGACGAATGTGAATATGACGAGGCAGTACTCTAGTCGGTGCATTGTGAAGTATGTGAGGACGAGGTAGTCCACTAGAATGCTGAGCCCCACAAACCCGAGCATCGCCCCAAAGAACATCTTCGGAAGGAATGGCAACACTGAAATTGGCATCAGCGTAAGCGCGATCTCTGTCACAGTGGACACCGTGCCGGCCACGCGCGTCGTCACACCCGAGCGCATCACCAGTGTGGTCTGCAGGCGCCAGCCATCCCAAAACACAACCAGATCAACTTTCAAATAATTTCATCATTTGTGGTATCATGCCAATCTGACATACACATGTCCATGATATATTGGCAAGGTTAGCCACGAAAAGCAGTCAAAGTTACTTGTTTCACACGTGCCATGTTTTCCCAAGCGGATCTCAACGCGCAATCATTTAATTACACTCTGGCTTACCACAAAGCGACTGGCATGTGCCAAGCAACAGAGGCATCCGATATTGCACGGACCGCGACTTACATGTGCACCGGGCGATACCACCGGCAGACATACGCGACGCTTTACCCGGCGCGGGCGGGGCATGCAAGACTACAATGGCGATTCACGCTGGTCGATAGATTCCATAAATTGTAGTGACGAATCCACTGTACAAGTCAGGTTGATCCTTTCAAATGCCAGGGGAAAATGCCCCCAGCAGGATTTGAACCTGCGACGCATCAACGTGCAAACATCCCGCATTGGATACCCAGGATGCGTCCAAGCATATTCATGCAGTTTTGTCATACATTGTTTGTATCTTGGTGCGCTTCGCCGGTAGCAGTGTCAATAACCTGCTATGGTAGTCACGCGCATGGTCTCTGGCAGAGCACAATTCAGTACAGCGGTACGGCAGTGCAACAGTGTGTGCACATGCAACCCGGAAGCTCCCAAGACTGCCGGTTTTGATTAGTGTCGAATCTATCCCGGGTTATGAAAACTGATGAAAGATAGCACTAGACTGATGAGCTAACTAAGTGTGAATATACTTTTGCGAGCCCATTTCAAAATACACAGATTCGCGCAAAAGCAATTCACAAATCCTGATTAATATTTTGTTTGTACACAGTACGTAGACACAATGGGTGCCGCGTGCAAGATTAAATGCCTCTAGCTTGTTGTGGAGCCTGCTTCTCAATAAACATAGCAGGGGCATAATAACCAATTCAGAGTCACTCACAAATACATTGAAACAGTAGGTCGTCATTGGTGCAAAATGCGCTTAATTATAACAAATGATTGGCAATCTCATGTACCATTCACACCACCCTACTCATATCAACCCCTAGAATGCGCCGTGTTAACATTGTGATATTGCAACAAATCTTTAATTAATTTTTATTATTTTCTGAACTAAGATGTGTGGCCTTTATTTTACCTTTTGAAAGCAGTTTTAAAAGCGTCTCATTCAGGCGCATCCTATCGTATACTACTATTTTAAGACACTAGACTGTCCTATTTTAAGATATGAGACTGTCCCTGTTAAAATGGCGAACAAAATTCTATTAGATTTGAAACAAAAGTCTAGACCCTAAATTTTATTTAATGTATCATTTGGCAAAATAAATATCCGGAAAGTATTTCGCATGCACAAACAAGGGTCAAGTCCTCTTACCGGGGTGACAAGACATAGCCTCCTCGTTTTTGTCCACGACATCGTGGTAAATTTTTGCATAGTTTTTTTTCTTCTTTGTGTTTTAGGGGTTTTCATGCAAAAAGAAAACGAAAAAAAATTCACCACAATATTGTGTACAAAAACGACGAGATTTTGTACCAAGATCCCCTTACCGAAGCCGCTGGAAATTTGACCCCAAACCGTCGTGCCATCATAGGAGTTAAATTCCATCCGCAGCTTAGGGTTACCCCCCCGCCCCCTTCAGCTGATTACAGCGTCATGCAAAGCCACTCCACGAACAAAATTGAGAGTGCTGTACCCCGTGGAAGGTCGATAGTGGCGGGTGGATAGCAACTTACTGTGCTGAATATATACGAGCCGGTGAAACCGCCCATGGCACCCGAAACCAGATTTGACAAGCCGACCATCTGCAATTCTCGATTATAGTCCAGAGAAGCTCGCTTGGCAACCTCAATCGCAGCCACATCCAGGCTGGATCCAAAGGCCACCATGAAGCACAAGAAAATCCAGCGCACCACCTGCTTTGCCACCTGACCCCATTGTACCTCTGCAAAGTGGTACAGCTTGAGCGCATCCTGTATCGAGCCAGTGGGCCCCAAGGGGGCCACCCAGCCGAAGCTCCGCGCCTCGGATAAGGACATCCCGGCGAAGTATACCGTCACAAAGAACACCGCCGGAACAGCGAACATCATCAAAGGAAGCAGAGCGACGTGTCGTTGCCCATAGCGCCGTTGCACCATAAAGAGCAGCGCCGAAGCGCTCAAGCCTGGAGCAGCTAGCAGCAGTACCCTGGGCTCCCCAAGTTGATGCCAGCCACGGAACTTGGCCACCCCGAGCTCTATGTCCGCCATCATCACGATGGATGACTCCAAGCAATACATCCCGATGAACGCGAGGTAGCCGTCAATGACAGGCGCAGGCAAATACTGAACAAATCTGGCCAATTTGAAGTGCCCGATCAAAATCAGTACCAGCCCTATCGTCGCTGTGCTGAGGGCGCAGGTCACGAGTGTGGTTGAAACCACAGCGGAAGCGCTGACGAGCTCTCCGGCGCTCCCGTCGCTCAAAACGCCCGCTTCGTGGTTATAGCTATGATGATGACCTTCGGTATGAATCCAATGGCTGCTCCTGGTTGTTGCTGTGGCTCTTGGAGCGGCGAACGCATCGCCATCGCCACGTGGATGCAGATGCGGGGTCAATGCAGTGGCTATCGAGGTTGCCATGGCGGATAGAAATATCAGCCCTGCGTCTTGCACCTGACCACACGCATACGGCATGCTGCTGAAGGCCGCGAAGCAGGCACTGTGCACAGTGGCCGATAATAAAACAAGCTTCACGAGCAGCGGCATATACGGCTGATAGAATGGGTGCCTGAAAATGATATAGGTAAACCCAACCATGAGTGGGAAATTGCAAAGTGCCACAATCAATCCATATAACGAAGCCTTCTGCCAGCCGTGCCTCCACGATGACGCTGGGTGTCGTGACGTCATATCTGCTGGTCGCCGTTCCGGTGCTGGTGAGGGACCGGATGATGCAAGCCGCAACGTTGATGACTGACCCTGTGGCATCGTCATCAAGGGCCTATCTTCAGGCAGCTGGCGGCGCGGAGTGAGCATTGGCGTTTGTAAATCTGGCTCTTCATCCAGGTGAAGAACCTTCCCGCAGGCAGTAGCGGCTGCCCTCCTTCTCTGGCGACTTTCTGATGGGAAGCTATACTCAATGTATCCATCCGCGATTGCATCTGAAAATGCAACAAAATAAAACAGTGAGAGAACCTATACACTTATATCACAAGGTGCGGAACTCTAGTTTTTAATGGGCATTTTTAGAAGTTGCACTCCATGATGATTATTTCCATCATATATTGATATTTGTAGACCACCTTCTGAGAGTTGGTTATGCCTACCTCATCCCATTTTTTATTATGCTGGGTGGGTGGGTTTGAATTGTTATATTTCGACATTATTCATCGCTTCATGATATATTTTTGCTATCATCAGATTTTCATTTTCAATTTCTGATTGGAGCAGCCCAAGATGTCTAAGATGTGGGTTGGCATTGGTTATCTTTATCATATATGTCATCACCTCTAACTTGGTCATTGAGACTTTAATTACTAGATGACACTGATTGAATTTTGTGATATGACTTCAGATATTTTCAGTTTTAACTTGATGACTTTGACTTTATGATAGATGACTCGATGACAAAATCTGATCTGAAATTCGTCAGCAATGATTGTCGACTGATTGATAGTTAAATTTATGAGGGTGTGGTGGACGTTATTGTTTCTAAAACCGTTCCGTAAGCGCACCACCAGTGTCCAAAGTGCTGGTCTTGCTTGTACATGCTTTAATGTATGATATGATATTTTGTTGATAGTATTAACTACTTCTTTTACAACAAGGATCGAGTGCTGCGCGTGGAGACTGAGGTGTGCCCACTTGTCGCATGTCTTGAGATTGTGAGGGACATAATCTATCCTACATCTGATCGGAATATATACAGTTGTTTCCACCTTCACGGTGGTGATACCGTCCTGAAGTCTTCCAGGGCCTGCTGTTTTAGTGGGTGCCTCTGTTTTACACATTGTGATCCCTTATACAAATAGTGTGGTAGAGTGTATACAAAAAATATATATATCACAAGTCATGTACCTAGCTGCAACATATCATCGGCAGAGTTGATTAATAAACATGGACACATGGGAATACCGCCTTAAACAACAACTCTGGTTTACCACATCACACTTATCGTGTGTACCAAACACAGAGGCATCCAATAGCAGCCATGGACCGCGACTTAATACGCGACGCTTCTCCTGGCGCGATTGGGGCATACAGGGCTGCATTGACGATTCACGGCAGCCGATATATATTTCATAACTGGTAGCGACGAATTCACTGCACAAGACAGGTCGATCCTTTCAAATGCCGGGGGGAAATGCCCTCAACAGGACTCGGACCTGTGACCTATCGCTCACTAGTGCGATTGCTCTATTCCACTGAGCTACAGGAACAACTTGATGCTCTGAAACGCACTCACTGGCATCCTTGTACAGTGTGCGGGGAATCGAATTGCGCGATGACATATGCGTCATCAACTGCATATACCGCCTTCATTATCATCGTGTACGCTTATGCAGACGGATCATATGGAATACATTACAGTTGTGGTCATGGATGGAATGCTGCATGCCCTGCCACTGCATTATAAGCTTATTTTGACGTTATTGTGCATACTGTACAGCGCACGATACGCACTGAACAGTAAAAATGGGTTTGTCGTCGAAGGCAGCAAAATTCTCTTGAAACTGTACAGTGAACAACCTTACAGTCTCATTACTCTACAAATGTAGGCATACCACCTTAATTAGCCATTATGAATGAGATGCTGACAACTTTGATAGTCGACACATAATTTCAAGATTTACATTCAGGGCTAATACGTATGCACATATGATTGTACAACACACCGAACACTTATCATATGTTGGCAGTCATACCCACGTAGATGCATGCTAATTGAGAATGGCTGCACAATATTTTGCGTGCCCTTGAGGTCTGTTTGAATTTGGTTGACGTTGATTGAATTTCAGGTCTCACTCGAGACCTCCGGCTAGCTAGGCTTCGGAACGTCCCACTTATTTCGAAGCCAGTGTTGAAACCCAGTTATGCGGGATTTCTGTTACATTTGCTTTCAAAACTGATTTTGAAATATTCCGAAACCCAGAGAAAAGCTCGATTAGATTTCACTTCCGAAAGTAAAATTGGGTTCCGGTATTCATTCCTAACTTGTAGAATCTTGTTGGGCATTTATATTGAGGAATTTAATTGGATATATCATACACTGATATATCCAATATCGATGGATATATCAGTGTATATTGTCTCTCACGATATCAAATATCGTGAGAGACGACTCTCTTGATATTTGATGAAACGGTGTCATATAAATGCAGAAAACAGATACTTCTATATCATACACTGCTTTCAAAAGCAGTTTCAAAAGCTCCCGAAACCGATGTTGGGTTTCAAAACTTATTTCAAAAGTTGGGAACACCCAATAAACCGTGCCCAATCAGGACAGAAGTCAAGTTCGGTTGCAATGACGAATGCCGCGCGACCATCATTAAGGTCCATACATCATATCATCGTCCGACTCGTTGTGATTCATAGTGTGTGTGTGTGTGTGTGTGTGTGCGGTTGCGTGGGTGGGTGTGATATTAGTGCATGGCATGCTACCATCCACTGATTCCATCTGCAATTTCGATATCCAAATGCACATTCATGTTGCATCCTGATATCTAATGGAGGCCAACAATCATCACAAGCAAACCCATGGTGCATCCACATGCAGTGCTGAACAGTGGGGCATAATTGGTCAATGTGTGCAACGCTGCATGTTGCGTGGTGCTGATGTCCGTACCACCGCTCGTTGTGCAATTTTCAGGAATTGTGGTATGCCTTCTCAGGGTCTCATTATCGGTGATTGCAGCTGGATAGTCGTCAAACTTGAACATCAGCGCCTCGTCGTCATAGCCGCCTTCAACCGAATTAAACGATGTGCAAGACGACTCGCGCATATTCTCCAGGAACGAGCCCTCGCCACCAGTTGTTTGTGACCGCTGCCATACAAGGGATCGTACTGATAGTGCGTTATAACACCACATCACAATACACATGCTGCTTGTATAGTACATTATAATTTGATATGCATGTATATCTGTTTATACATGTCATTGAAGCATGATGCACACTTTATCATGACCCGGTCACGCATATCCCACGATCTGATGATGGGCGGGCGATGTTTCGACACGTGGGCCTTCTGACGCCCACACACATACCATTGGTCGCGTGCCCGCCGGCCCGGCACCGTCGAGATTTGTCAAGTACAACTGTCTGTGTCACTGCACTTCCGCATTCCGCAGTAATAACAAACGATTGTGAATATGAGATTTTGTGATAGAGGAATAATGATAGATTATGCGAAACTATTGCTGGCACGCATCTCGCTCTTAAAGCAGGCGCTTACGTCAATATTTCAACAGCACCGTGGTGTCAGACATGGGAGCTATTTGCACACCATATTTATCGATACTCCCGCGTATACACTTTCCGGTCGGCATATGCAATTTTACCAGTAGAGCATCATATTTATCAGCAATAAACTACGCGACTATCGGCAGTCCGTCGTCGTGTCAGCATGTGATGTATGACATGTCTATCTCAGCATTAATAATCGCACGCACGCATGCACGCACATGCACATGCACATGCACATGCACATGCACACGACGTGCGCGCACGGTCACATCTGCCGCCCACGCGCCCACGCGCCCACCCACCCACCGCCCATCCACCCATCCACATTGAACCGGATAGAGCGTTGTCCGATCGGGTGCGATCCGGCCATAGTATGATTGTGCATGTGCATTGTATGGGGCTATTACAACTTATTATCGTTTTAGCTGATAGCGACTGCGCAGTGTGGCCAACCACGTGCGAATAATTATACCGGCAACTGCGAAAGTTCGTCGGTCGTGTCAATTCCATTTATTTTATCGAGGAAGCGGGCCCGCGTACAAGTTACATGGCGACGCGTACTTTGTCATTTCATATGCTCATAATCGAATACATTGGGCAAACGTGCATCTACCGCATGTGTTAAGACTGCAGCGGCTGCTGGCGTCCCCGACTGATTCGACATATCCGGAGTCGTGCTGTAGTTGACTGCATCAGTGTTGGTTATACGACTCGTCGTTCCAAACACACCAATTGACCCTGAGCAAAATGATCCACGCGGACTCGCATGAAGGAAGCTTTCGTCCACCGTCGCCGATCCTGGAGTTGTAGTTATTGGAGTGGTTGGCAACAGTGAATTGCTATCCATGTCGTCATCAGATCGCCGCCAGCGGCCTTGCCTTCCCATGATCATGCTTCTTTCTTTCTGCACGCACGCTACGATGTGCGGTTAGTTTTGTCTTTTCCTTGGGTGGTCGTGATGCATATCCTGGGGAAAAGCTGCCCGCGCTACTGAAGAGATTGAGGTGCAATGCGTATGCCACAGGAGTCGTAGAAATCACATCACAATGCTCAGCTCAGGTCAACTTACTCACAAGACCGGGATCTTATCACCAGAAATTCACGAATTACAACTCGTCATCAAAACATGGCAAATCCGTCTCCCTGGAGCGCTTGTGAACATCGCGACCCGCGCACGCTATCCAAATCGGCGCATCGCTCTCGAGATAGCGATCGATGGTATCGGGCATCACGTCCGCCCGACCATGACTATGCGATGACCATTCGGCCGATGTGGATCGTTGACCTATGCGGCTATGCCACACCATTTGTGGCACTTACTACACATCGCACCACGTCAAATTCTGTTGGGCCGTGTAGTCCTACGACCCATATCATACCGGTTTTGGAATATCTATAGAGATTCACTCTTCCTGGTACAGTCACACTTCTCGCGGAACCGCCTGAACGTGCCACCTAGTCCGAGCCGCGGACCCAAAAATAAATTTCAAATATGTACAGATTTTACTGACTGTGCTCGCAGGATTTAACGGCACTCCGACATGGACAGTGCCAACCACAACAAGACAAGAGGCACAACGGCCACATGAAGATTTGGCCCACCCACTCCCGCCCTGCTGTCTTGATGGCCGTTTTCAGCACCCTGTTAACGGTTTTTTGAACGCGCAGGGCAAAAACGGCACCCGGGGCGGCAACGAAACCCCCAACAACACACACCAGCACGCTCTAAAAGCCCTCCTCGAAAAGTCCGACATCATGCTCAACGCACGACTCATCAAAGCGCTCCGTCCGAAGACCAAATCGCGAACCAACAGTAGCCGCAAGCGGGAATCGGAAGGCATCAAGCTTCCAGCTAAACGGACAAAGCTACCAGAAATCGAAAGTATGCCAGTCCTAGACGGGAAGGACTCACCCATGGGTGAGACCTCCGAACTCTCGCAAGAGGAGTTCGCGACCCTCACTGAGTTGAACACACCAGTGGACACCGCGTCAACGCCGACATCCCCAGGGGTGGTCGACCTCTCCGGACCCCCAAGTCCTTACGAGGAGCCTGTACAGCGAAAGCAGTTCAGGTGGGGAACGGCAGAAGTCAAGACATTCAAACCAGACAAGAACCAATACAAAACAAAAACAAAATCGGGTGCCACGAGCCCCACCGGCCCACGGGCTGAGGGCCCTACGGGGACGGAGAAGGGGCGAGTCCCGACCAGAATCGTAGCCAACGCGCTACAGCAGCCATATGCTTACAATAAGCACGCTGCGTCCCCCAAGGGGGACAAAATCCCGTCGGTTGCCAAGGCAATCGACGAGGTGTCCAAGCTACCCACAAAGGTAGCTCTGGGCACCAACCGGGAGGAAGAGATCGAAGAAATCGTAACCTCCTGGTGGGAGGATACAAGAGACCTCCCACACGCAGAAGGCAGGCTGGAAGAGTTTTGCAAACTCGGACTTCCAGAGGCAGCCATCGACACGGAAGAGTTCCTGGAGTTCCTGGTTGCTAACCCGTTGGAGGGAAAGCCAATTGGCTATTCTCGCAGTGACATATTTGTATCTTGTCATGAAAAGAAATCCAAGGCCTTACTTCTTGTCTGGTACAAAGCGACTGTGGTCGCCATCGGTGCTGAGCAGACCAAGTGCTGGGGTTTTCAGAGTGAAATTTTCACTTACGCAGGAGTACCCGCGGTGACATTGGCGTGTTGTGACGCGGTGAAAGCAACGAAGCAGCTGCTGTCTGTGTTCTTTGAGGGGGTTGGTGTGGCCGCGGTCATCACGGACGTTCCTTGGGGAAGCAGCGAGAAAGCCGGGTACCCAACTGACATCGACTGGAAGGTGGCAACGAAGGCAATCTTCGGTTCAGTGGCCGATAACAACGGTAGCATGGACAAGTACGAGAAAGCTGTGGACCTAGGCGGGCCTGACGGAGACACCGTGTTCACTGTGATGGGCACACTTGAAGTGCTTCAAGAAATAGAAGAAGAATCGAAGAACTGCAATCTCACTGGTTTTGTGAACCTTCCCGGTATGATGTCTCCTGTATTATTTCGGTAGTTCAGATAGCCAGCAAAGGAACATTTTACCCCCCTTGTTTTCATATCTGAAAATATCGTCATCGATGACAATATGAGACTCATATTTACATCGTTATTCCATGTTTGAAATATTTTGTTCAGCTTTTTTCGTCATCGATGACGAAGTTATTGCCACTGTCTGCAGGTTGCATTACGTTTTCCCAGCTGAGGCTTGCTGAGGTTAGGAGCAATACCCCGTGCTCCTCTGGAATCTGGTACACATGCCTGGCAAGACCTCCGTCTAAAGTCGTGATGGATTGGAAAGCATTCTACACACCTCAAGTTTCAGATCATCACAAATACATGCTCACCCGTAAGTACAAGTACGACGTCTTGTCGACTTCGTTTACCGGGAACATCCTGACTTGCCCGTCGAACGAGGAGAAGGCAACGTTGCTGCGCAACTTGTCAAACGCTGTGAAGGAAAGCATTCGGGTGGAGCGTGAAGAAGAAGTGGCGCCGGGCGACGATGACGACGAGGTGCAGGCATGTAGCACGGCTAGGTGGACGGGCTTGCACTATAAATTGCATAATCAATGAAAATGGCATTAAGAAGTCGCAAGAAGTTTCAAGAACATGTTAGAAGTTATAAGAAATCACCCGAATGCAATATTTTGCATTTTCGATAATTATTGTGGCCACAGGGCTGCTATACAAGTCGCAGATGGGCCGCGGAGCAGGATATGCATGTCTCGTGGGCGCGTGAGATATGCAAATGATACGGTGAAGTTATTAGAAGTTGTGAGAAGTATCTAGAAGTTATTACTAGGCATCGAGCAGTGATATTTCACATCGGGACATATTCACGGGGTGCTGGGGAGCTAATTTCGTCTGTAAAATGGCTGCAAAGCAGAAATTGCATATCTTGCGGGCGCGTGAGATTTGCAAATGATACGGGGAAGTTATTAGAAGTTGTGAGAAGTATCTAGAAGTTATTACTAGGCATCGAGCAGTGATATTTCACATCGGGTCACATTCGCGGGGCGTTGGGGAGCTAATTTCGTCTGTAAACTGACTGCAAAACAGAAAATGCATGTCTCGTGGGCGCGTGAGATATGCAAATGATACGGTGAAGTTATTAGAAGTTGTGAGAAGTATCTAGAAGTTATTACTAGGCATCGAGAAGTGATATTTCACATCGGGTCACATTCGCGGGGCGTGGGGGAGCTAATTTCGTCTGTAAACTGACTGCAAAACAGAAAATGCATGTCTCGTGGGCGCGTGAGATATGCAAATGATACCGTGAAGTTATTAGAAGTTGTGAGAAGTATCTAGAAGTTATTACTAGGCATCGAGAAGTGATATTTCACATCGGGTCACATTCACGGGGCGTTGGGGGGCTAATTTCGTCTGTAAACTGACTGCAACAACAGAAAATGCATGTCTCGTGGGCGCGTGAGATGTTGCACGTGATACGGTGAAGTTATTAGAAGTTGTGAGAAGTATTTAGAGGTCATACCTAGGCAATGAGAAGCGAAATTTCACATCGGGTCATATTCACGGGGTGCTGGGAGCTAATTTCGTCTGTAAAAAGGGCTGCAAAGCAGAAATTGCATATATTGCGGGTGCGTGAGATGTAGCACGTGATACGGAGAAGTTATTCGAAGTATGTACAAGTCATAACAATATACACCGCAACATGGCCGTATCTACAATATATACAATATATACATCTACGTACATAACACTAGAATCTCACAGAAGTGCCAACAACCGCTGATGCTCCCTCAGGGGTAGCATGTGCACATCCCCCCTCTTAACTAGGCGAACATCACATGCTAGTACGGCTTCACACGGAATCAAGCACTTCTTGCTAGTATCTAAGGTGCATGTATCTCGCACGTTTGGATCCGTCCACTCAAAGTATCTCCCCGAAATCACCGAGTCTCCAGGAGCAAATGTCTGTCTATAGTCATCACGGCGGATCCTCCCGCCGCCCTCCGTGACCCCAGACAGCGCCTTCACCAAGTAGTAGGCATGTGATGCGTCCGTAGGATCCTTCTTCACCGCCATGATGCTACCACTCCGCACGGCTACACTCACACCCGCCGCATACTCCTCCACCATGCCGCGAATCCTCACGGCGGCCGCGCCCGTAGCCGGCCGCAGCTCCACATCTCTCCACGCATCCACGTGGGACGTCTCCAAGCATCCCTCCGAGTCCGGAATGGAGCGCACACACTCCGCATAACAATTCACACAATAGCATGTACGCTCACGTACCATCAACTTCCCCTCGCCCTCCCCCCCCCTTACAGAATGCAAGCGCTGCGTCCCATCCACCGCCTGGTATGCTGCACCAGCATTGTGATCCACCGCATGCAATCCTCCCGCCTCCTCGTGCAGTGCGTCCTCTGGTACCAAGTAAAAAACCGTTGATTGAAGCTCGCTCTTGCCTTGGCGTAACTGCTATCCGCACGTCGGCTCAATCTCTCGCAACAGAACGCATGCAGGTCTGCAGCGCAATTGATGCGGGCATACCACTTGTCACCCTCCGATATGACCGCCACCGCCGCTGCGTGCTTGACATGCGCCCCCGCCCCATCCTGCTCCCCCTTGGCATGCGCCGTCTCAAAGAAGTTCCGTTGGCAAGGTACACCTAATGACCACTCGTATTTGCTATTCGCCACATCCGCAAACCCTGCCGCGCACTTATTTTGTCCCGCACAACCATCTGCCCACTCGTGGATAAACAAGGGCTTTGCGATCCCCTCCCGATGAAGTAGTCTCTGATGATCAACTCCCGCATGTACTGAATGAAGCGGTGATCGTGCTTCCGGTCATCGCTCAACAAGTACACGTAATCCTTCACCAGCACTGGGTTCTCCGCGGTTGATTCCACCCCATCCACGGCCATACACGCATGTCTCCACACCACGCAGACTAATATGGTCGCCTGCTTCACCACCCAATGCAGACTTTGCACTTCTCGAGGAATGTTCAATGAATGATTCTCCGAGAAGTCAAACAAGAACACCGCATGTCCCAGTGGCAAATCCCTGACGCACGTCTGAAACTGCCGCTGCTGGTGTAATGCCATGAAAGTGTGATATGCATATGGCCGCAGAAACGCGCAATCCCCACAGCCTTCCAACTTCTTCCACGCCCATGCCTCCGGTTGCCCTGCGGTCGCGCTATTCACTAAGAAGTTCCCCTTGCACTGACAGTTTGGCGAAGCCCCCGGCTCGTGCCCCAGCAACAGCGCCTGCAACTTGGCGATCAAGGCGGCCAGCTTCGTCTTCTTCTGCACAAACTGCAGTCGCCGAATCTCCATACCATCCTCGTCCATCTGTCCTGTGCCGCAAGTCTCGTAACAAGACCACGGCACTTGCGCCTCATGCTGCACCTCACTGTCACACACTTTGAAGTTGGCCAAGCCGCCACACTTCTCGCACCTCCCTCTCAAGCACTCCATGGCATGCTTATCCCCCACCCGCGGACACAACCAGCTCTCGGCGAAAGTTGATGTCGACCTCCCCGCCTTTGCAATAGTGCAAACCATTCCCGTGTTCCCCACCGCCTTTCGCCTATGCTCAGGTGTCCTTCGAACCCGTGGGCAACATGTCGCCGAAGTGCACGCACATGGTGAATGCACCGCCTCTCGGGCCGTGTCAAAGCCCTCAAGGACCATTCTCATGTCTTCGTGGTACCTACAACAACAAGATATGTTGTCCTTCCTTCGCAGCCGCACAACATTGTGCGGCTTGCACACACCTTGCTTCTCAAAGGAACGTTGCCCAATCTTGAGAGCGGGGTACTTGGCTTGAAACCTCCTATATATTACTAGTTGAGAGGCTTCCAACCAATGTTTGCTCACGAACTCCCTCGGTGTTCTCAAAGCACCAGTGTTGGGGTCACGTGCCAACACGACGTCCTTTTTGCAAGGACTAACTCGAGTGTTGTCGGGGTGCAACCAAAAAGCTCTAATAAGAGCACAAGTCGCCATTGTCAAGCATCGGGTAGACAATCTCCGTTCCGCAAGCATCACGCCCTCCCAAAGGC
>LGRX02015138.1:0-34365 GCA_001247695.2 Cymbomonas tetramitiformis
ACTCCTTCTCAAACTATCAAAAACTTGTGAGGCCGAACTCAAGGTGAGTTCGAAACCTTATTCCTCCGCTACGGTCTGTCACATAACCTGAGTTATGTGACACAGCACCTCTCGTTCCAATCGCTGTCCTGTGACACATAACATCCCGTTATGTGACACACCTGCCCTACGGTACCCCCCTAACTACCCTAACTAAACCAATAATCACAATTGAAATCAGCAAGAGCTAATCTGAGACAAAACAAAGATCCGAAGGCGTCCGATCACGCGAAGGCAAGACAATTTGAAGCATTCAACAATTGTGTCTCACGTAACAATCTGCACACGATTGGGACTTACTTGCCCTCTCTGATCAGCCTCATTAAGGCTCTCTCTCCATAATACACAAATTGTGTTACTCTACATCTCATTGGCGTTAAGCCACTTCCTTATGGCCATTAAGCCCTTCTCTTTTTCGGCGTTAAGCCTACTTCTCTAAGTGGCAATACGCCAATCTTTGCGATAACATTTCCTTTTGGTCAAAAGTTTCTCCCACCCTTTCCTTTTCCTTTCGCATTTTGCGGACAAGCTGGTGAGATATGGTAAGGAGACCCACATGTGAAACACAATCTACCTTGAACATTCTCGCTCTGGCCAACATTGTTCGAGTAGTTGCGACCGGAGGCGCCCCTCCCTCCATAGGATTGTGTCGCCTTTGCGATCCTTTCTGATACGGCTGTAGATACAAGCGCCGTGAATATATTATCAATATACAATGAAACACTGCAAAGTTGGACAGCAATGCAGGTGAACGGATGAGCGGGTGTGTGAGTGCAGTCTCTGTAAGAGGATCTGCTGAAGCACAACGCTTCCTCACTTTTATACCTACGTCACCCATCATCTTAGATGGTACCGCCATTGGGTTGTGAACCCGAGACGTAGGTTGAACGACCAACATGGTAGTAACGACTAGTTCGTTCATGCCGCACATGCGAGTTCTGCGCATGCTGAAAGCTAAAGATGGTTCTTGGTTTGTTTCCAAGATGTATCTTTACTTTGCCATCTTCGAGTTCAATCATACGAACTCTCGATGACAGGGATGCCTGATGATATGACATAATCATCTGGCGACATGTACAGTCATCGTCGACCGTATTGACGACTGTCATAAATGTATGACGCGACTCGACCTGTACAGTCATGATCGACCATACTGTCGACTGTCATAATAATATATGACATGACCGACTGTCATAATAATATATGACATGACATGACATGACATGGTATGACATGTATGACAGGTATGACACGTATGACATGTATGACACATATGTCATTGGTCATAACCCTGACAGATCTCCCCTCTTAAGAGAGTTGTGACCTCACAACGGGCATACCTTTGTATATGTCTTTGATGTCTTTGTTGTTGTCGCTTCTTGCTGGTACCAGTCTTCTTACACCGATTTGAGGCGTCCCTCATGGTGTTTTTAGGTTATTGGGGGAACTGAGTCCACTTTAGTCCCTCACCTTAGGCATTTAGCCATACAGTCCTTAGGATGCAGCCCACCTTTCCGGAAATCGTATCGTTGAGTGACGTTCCAAGGTTCAATGAAGAGCGTTTTCGCGATACAATCCTACGCTGGATTACTGATTGATCCACACGTTATCATGTATGTGCTAGACGATTCAAAGCATCCGAAGTCTACGTTACGGATTATTTGCGCTAGCCGTCGTCGCTTTAGCGAACGATGATCCCACGATTTAACGATTTATAATCGCACGATTCTCGGCCTGATATAGTGCACCCAACCCTTCCTCCCCTCCTTAAGCTACTTTGGAGGATCATAGGTGGCGATGGGGAGCCCGATTTTGGGGGCTTATTTTAATGCAAACGGAGTGGCCCTGCTTAACGGGATCGGACTTATAATTCTTTACCCGGTCTGCTCAACTCCTCAATATTTGGTCCGGTACGCGCGCTTTGACTATCTATCGCGATGAGTGAGAATGGATTCGTCACGTACTAATGTGAAATTTCTTTAGTCATGTTTGTCAAGCACAACTTAGGATCACAACTCCGTCTACCTCAGTCGATATCTCCGGTAACTCGGATGACTGGCCAAGAATCCGATGACAAACCACGGTTTTGGCAAAGGTAGCATTTAGCAGTTTTTATTTATCCACAGATATGATATCTCGCATGTGTGCGTATCTATGCAAGGGTATGATTTTGAACAAGGCTCACTACACCTTTAGCAAGGAAGGATCAATTCCCGCTTCATTGCAACATAATGATAAACATTAAGAGCAAGGTTATATAGATGATCGACATGTATTAGTATATATTACAAGAAGTAAGGGCATAAGGCTTAATATAATGGTTAGCCTTCATAGGCAGCTATAATGTCTGCTGCATTGGTCAGCTCTGTGGCTTTGCCCCAGGTGTCATGCTCAGGACCGTAGCCTGCATATCGTACTAAATAGTATTTGACACCTCTAGTGAACTTATCCGAGAGTATATGTGATATCTCAAATAGTGGTTGCCCTTCTTCGGTGATCATCTGTGGCAGAGGCAAAGGTGCTTGAATCGAGTCATTGTACAGCTCTAATCTGGAAACAGGCTGTACCGGATGAATACGGATATCAAGATTTCCGAAATCTAACTCGTATGCACGTCCATGGCTAAGCACTTTGGAAATAGTGAACGGTCCAATATATGGCTGCTTAAAGTGTCTGCCTGCCTCTGTCAAACCAGTCCATTGAATAAACTCGGTCCGTAAAAGAACTTTCTGCCCAACTGCAAACTGCTTAGGCATGTGACGATGTGAGTCTTATTGAATCTGGCTTGGCTAATTTCTGCTGCTCGGGAAATGTTGTCTACCGCGTTGGCATGAACAGCCGAGTACTGGTCAAAATGATCTCGAATAGCTCTTTGTATTGGAACAGGAGCTTCTGGCGGAATAGTGATAACCAGGTCATGAGGCGAAAGTGGTTGCGCCATCGAGTCGAGATAAAATGGTGAATAACCAGTTGATGCAGAAACGGTATTGTTAATTGCAAACTCCACCAGAGGCAACTTGTCCTCCCACGAATTGGCTGAAGTATCATTGCAACAACACCTGAAAATGAAAATGCTACTAATCAGTTTGTAAACCAGAGGATGGTGAAATCATATCATGAATCAACAATCTGAAATTTACCTGAGGATGTCCTCAATGAAGGCATGGCTCCTCTCATTGGCAGCATTCGACTGTGGATGGTGTGATGACGTCATGGACAATCTCGTACCAGTAGATTACCACAGTGTCTGCCAGAATGTAGAGGTGAATCTGGGGTCTCGATCTGAGATGATGTTCCTCGGAAGACCATGGAGCTTGAAGATATGCTGCATATATATCGAAGCAGTATGCTGAGCTGTCCAGGTCATGCTGAAGGGAATGAGATGACGGCGATGAGAGAATTGGCACATTACCACAAATATACTGTCGTGCCCATTAGTGGTGATAGGCAGGTCAGTAATCCAGTCAAGAGATGCATCAAGCCATTTTGTCTTTGGCACACAATATCGTATATGTGACTGACCGTAAGGTTTGTGTCGCCTCGTTTTCTGGCGTTGACAAACGGGGCACCCCCGAATGTACTGGATGGCTGCCGTCGTCATTCCTGGCCAATAATATCGGCAATAGATAAAGCATGCGATTTTTGCCTACATGACCAGAAATAGTGGCTGAGTGGCACTCATGAAGGAGAATGTGGCGAAGCTGTGTGATCTCACCGTCATCTGTAGGGACCTTGGCAGTAGGTGGAATGTAAAGCTGTCTGCCATATATGGTCTTGCGATAGATCAACCCCTGAATGAGCTCGAAGCTGCTGACTGACTGTGATGAAGTCGATGATGTCAGCTTAGCCAAAATAGTCTGTGCAAATGTGTCACGATCATACTCGGATATAATGATGTCGTGTAGCTGATGAGCTGATGAAGAAGATATAAGAGCAATGAATGTAGGATCTGCGGATGGAATGACTTCACTGATGTCCATGTGTTGAAGACAATCAGTAAGTTCAAAAAGTGCAGAGATACGCGTTAGTGCGTCTGCAACCTTATTCTTCTCGCCAGCAATGTGCTCTATACGGAAGTTGTATTCAGAGAGCTCATCCAACCACCGTGCCTGTTTGGGGCTCAGTGTGGATTTTGTCTGGAAATAAACCAGTGGCTGATGATCTGAGCGTACAATAGTCTCAGGAGCTCCCAACAAGATGTGGCGAAAGAATCGGAAGCCTTCCACAATGGCAAATAGCTCGATCTCAGGAATAGGCCAACGTCTCAGTGTATCGGATAGAGTGACGCTGTGATAGCCACATGGCTTCATACCTTTTCCTTGATCCTGGAGTAATACTTGGCCAACGTGTGTGCCTGATCCATCGACCTCCAAAATAGATGGCAGTTTCTGATCTGGAAGTTGTAATACTGGAGCGTTACAGATGGCACTTTTGAGGTTATCAAATGCCTGCTGCTGCTCAGTTTCCAAGACAAACTCTGCATTATCTTTAAGGAGACGATTGAGAGGTTCGGCAACTTTGGAGAACTTTGGTATGAATCTCCTAAATTGACCAACCATGCCCAAGAATGACCGAAGGGATGACTTGCCATCTTTAGCCATACGGCGTAGAGGCTGCTTTCCAACGGTAGGACCATAAGATACTGGAGGCTGAATTGCCATGACTGCTCTGATCCTGTCTTCGATGATGGATAGGCCTGCTTCAGATATGTGATGTCCGATAAAATCTATAGATTTAACGAACAACTCCACCTTGGAAGGCCTGATGAAAAACTGGTGATCTCTGCAACGCTGGAGGAACTGTCGAACATGCTTCACATGACTGTCAAAATCTGGACTGTATACGATAGTGTCGTCCATGAATATGACAAGGAACTGGTCGATGAAGTCGAAAAATGCCCGATTTCCTACACGAAGTGTTGTTGCAGGAGCATTGGTCAATCCGAAAGGCATAACTGTCCATTCATAAGAACCGTATCTGGTGCGAATAGCAGTTTTATGTATATCATCCGGATGAATAGGGATTTGGTGAAAGAACTGGTTGAAATCAAATCTACTGAACCATCTTGATCCCTTCAGCTGCTCTAGTAGGGTGTCATGTGGTGGTAGTGGATACGTGTCCTTGATGGTGATGTTATTCTGGGCACGATAATCACAACACATCCTCCACTTTCCCCCTGGCTTAGGAGCGAAAATGATTGGGCATCCATATGGCGATGATGATGGACGAAGGATACCCAACTCGACATATTTGATGATTTGCCGTTTGAGTTCCTCCATCATGGGTGCCGGAATGGTGCGTACTGGCTGTGAAGGAGGCTTATGTCCAGGTTCGATGTCGATTCTATGATATCCACCTTCAAACCGCTCTGGCCTATGACCAGCCGGAAGATCCTCTTGGAAAACGTCTGAAAAGTCTTCTCTCACTTGATCACGTGCTGCTGTGACCTAGGGGTCTTCCATTGTGGTGTCTGAGTCTGATGCTGCAAAGACCAATTCACCATCGACCTCGGAGAGGAAAAAGAGATATGCTACGGCTTCTTCAGCCGAACCACTGGATCGAATGCGACGGAGATGTTTCCTCATAGTGGTGGCACTGACCAATTCCATTTCAGGAAGGCCATCTGAGTCTGGAGTCTGCTCAACTCTCGACAATACTGTGCGAATACTGGAGCCTGATGAATGCTTCCTAGTGATCGTCAGATTTTTGGTCTGAAAGTCAATATGTGGATTCCTCCTCTCCAACCAATCTTGACCCAGAATGACAGTGAATGGTTTCATGTCAATGATGTAGAGATCTACTGAATCCTTATACTTGCCCAGCGTGAATGTAGCATTGGGAAGATAGGATGTACAGGGTAATTGGCTTCCTCCAGCCAACCCCACTGAGAATGATGATGAATCTGATGGTGAAATACCCAGCTGAGAAGCAAATTGTCTGTCGATGAAAGACGATGTGGCTCCTGGATCTACCAAAATGTGAGTACTCTGTCCATAAACTTTCCCTTTATACAACAACAGCTTCTTCTGTGATTTCAGCTGTGCTGTTTGAGACTGCATCTGTGCGATGTGTTCTGTGGGATTGTCCATCTGCTGAAACTGCAATGTCAGACTGGAAAGGACTTCTTCTGAGATACTCTCAATCCGGCCACTTGCTTCAGTGGCATCTGGAGGCTGATCTATCCCCTTGGGGGTGCTCTCATCACTGGTACCTGTGCAGTACCCTGAGAGTTTCCCTGAGGAGCTGGAGCTGAAGCTGGAACTGGAGTTGCAACTGAGTTGCAACTGCTGCATTGATGCTGTGCTGGCTCTTCAGTTCCTTGACCAAGGTGTTGATCGTATTGATGAGTTTGCCAGACCCATTCTTAGCACCCTGATTCTTCTGTGGCTGTCTCTGATTCTGAAAAGGATTCTGAGCTGGTGGCTTACCCTTGATCTCCTTTCCATCATTGGTCCTGGTGGCAAAACAATCCTTATCGATGTGACCAACACGACCACAACGATTGCAGGTCTTATCATTCTGTGATTTTCCTTTTCCTTTTCCTTTGCCCTTGCCTTTACCACCTTTTCCTTTGTTCCGATTCTGATTGGAGTTCTGACTGCCACTCTGATTCCAATTCCGATTTCTGTTGGTTCTGTCATATGGCTTCTGGCCACGTCCTCTGTCCTTATCCTTCTTGGATGGACCTCCAGATGACTGCTCCTTCTGACCCCGATAGTGAAGGGTTTCCGATTGCTTTGAGTGAATGACGTAGTTCAAATCAAGCAATATCTGTGTGGTTTCTTGCCACGACATATTGTTCCTCTGCTCTTCTGTCAGGTATCTGAGCTGGAACTGTCTGCGGAGATCAGAATCCATACTGGTGACGAATCTGTCCTTTATTAGCACATCATTTAAATCAACTGCTGCTAAAGAAGCCAGTGATGTAAATGTGCGCAAATAATCTGCAAAGGTTTGGGTTCCTTGAGTCAGTGCCATTAGGTGTTTCTTGGCTACCGATCTCTTATGAGGATTACCAAATTGTCTGAGGAACGTCTGTCTGACCATCTCATAAGTGGCATATGGTTGTTGTGCCAAGACCTGGAAATAGTGTCTGTCGTTATTCTGTATGAGAGTAAGAAACACTGTGATCAAATCCTTATCATTGACACCTGGATAAGTGAACTGGAAATATCTGTCCACTGTATCCAACCAGACCTCTGCGTCCTGTCCTGATTTGAATTCCCTAGGTGGTGTCATTTTCACCTTGGGGACCAAACTGGGTGGAGCTGGTGGAGCTGGTGCTGGTACTGTATCTGCATCTGGATCTACAAAGACCATCGGAGGACTGTCTGCTGTATACTCTGCTTCTGGTGCCCGAGGCTCATTGGCAGGATCCTTGTACCGGCTCATATCTGGTTTCATGCGACTGACATTGTCATAATAGCCTATGTGGTCATATCTGGTTAGTGTATCGGCATAACCAGCGATCCACTTCGGGATTTTAAACCGACTGTATGCATCGTATGAACCAAGTATGTCGAAAAACCAAGTCGAATGATCTGGGTTGATATCAGGAACCTCATGCTCTTCCTCTTCGATAGTAACCATCTAAAAACAAAACACAACACAAAAAATACCTTCAGCTAATTGTCTAACTGAGTGTGTGTGATTTATATGTTATATATGGTATATCTGTATATTATGATGAGGTTATGCATATACATATATCCACCTTCTTCCCCCCTCAAGGAAGTGTGTGATACAGTGGCAGTTGTCAATTGCCAATACCTCATTCAGCACATATTCCTTATTAGGAATTAGCTGTTACAGTTTTAGGGTTGCAGCCCTACAGTCCTTGGGTTGTAGCCCTGCAGTTTTTGGGTTGTTGCCCTACAGTTTTAGGGTTGTTGCCCATAGTATTATCATGTCTATGATGATTTAGTATGATATAATAATACCAAAAAACGAAGTTTTACGAAATAAAACTGGCATTTTAGAGCATATATAGTTACAGTGACCCTGTTACTCAATACAGTGTTTAGGGTGTTACTTGATGTCAGTAACCCTAATACAGGTAAAAAATAAGCAGTATAATGTTTTTGCAAAGATTTTTAAGCAAAACTGCATTCAATACCTAAGTGAATGTTAAGTGATTTTCAGAGGGTACGTTACACCCCTGACACACACATTCAAATATTAGGGTGTTACAGGGTGTTACACGTGTTATGTCTTTCAGGGATTGTTATTTGATAGATAAATATCCATTATAGCAAAAAAATCAATCCCGAATTTGCAAAAGATTACACGTATTGTATTTTGACCGATTTTTCGTTACAGCCAATATGTTCACCCCTATATATTACACACCTAATATCTAGGGTGTTACACGAGATATGACCATGGTTGTTGTGATTTTCACATACCTCAATAGGTATTAAAATATTATTTGAAATAAAATGAGGTCGAAATTTCAGTTTTGAAATTTATCGCCAGCATTTTTCACCGATTTTACAGCCTTTTTCAGCCATGTTTCGGATAATATATATATCATATCTCAGTGTGTGTGTGTGTTGCAAGCTACAGAAATATTGCAACATTCTTCACTTTTGCACATGATATTTTTCATGGCACAACAGTGAATATCTCAAAAAATCAATATGTATAGTGAACATGTAATGTGGGTTTTTCTGATTGAAACTCATGGAGGCAAATGCACTCTCTGGTGATATTTAAGATAAATCAACTGTAAATGAATTCACAGTTGTGTCAGATCCTAAGATATATTTGGATGTATACAACGAGTATATCAAGTGATATCTCTGTGTTCAAATACATCTGGACACTGCTAGATGTAATTTAAGCAGTTTTTACACAACACAATGTTTGTGTGTGTGTACGTCCACAACCACCTTTTGTCAATTCATGTATGGTTGCTGATCTGAGTTGGTACATGCATGTGAAGTGATAATCTGTATCAACTGTCAGAATGCAATGTAGATATTGATGTTGCTCCAGCGATAGTGAAAATGGCATGGACAGTGTTCAGCAGTTACCAGCTGCATATTGAACACTGATACTGCCTTCGGGTCTGGAGATATTCTCCATCCAGCCCTACAGCATGTTGTTTGATCCTGTCCCATATCTATCGCCATCACTTGACATCCAGCACGCACATGTGTTTGCTGGATGGTATCTATGTATTATGTATTAATACAATACTTGATCATTACACTTGGAGTCAGTGTATTGTCAACATGTATAATGAATGCTAGTGTTTGTGCAGTGTATTGTGCTGATTAGTACTAGTGTGTGTGTGTTTTTACTTGCACACACTTTGCAAGATCTTTATGGATATCACAATATCCTAACAACCTATCATGCAGATTGTCAGCATACCACGTACCGATTACATCTAACATGATATATATAGTTTAGGGATTGTTGTAATTCCATGATAATCTCATTACGAAATGAGTTACTGATAGATTTTACATGAAGCTCAGGTGAGCATTCCTTCAAGTAATCCACCATAGAATGTACATGTTACCTGGAGAGCATCTCGGCTCCACCAGGGCACGACAAACTAATTATGGTGTTTAGATTACAGTCAGGCACCCTTTGCAACATGGATTCGAATATAGACTAGCATTCACTGCAATATGCTTATGCTCTATGTACTACAGCTGTTATCGTGATCAAGCTGTACAGTATAATAAAGTATGTACCATTCACAACATTGCAATCATTCAACATAAGATGTGTGCATGATATAGAAGTATATGCACTGTGTATTGATGATTGCTGTAAGTGAAATGAGTGTATGTGTGTGTGTGCTGATCTGCACACACATATTGTGCACAGATCATTGTGCTGCTGATAAGTATAATGCTGATGATCAAAAGTATTTGTGTCAGGTCATCAGAACATTGGAATCTGCTGCAATATGATAATAATGCATTCACAGCAGTATGTATCCACAACATAACGATCATTACGCCATGCTCTCAGCATTCCTGCATATATACAATCATTCTGCATATGATTTCATCGCGCGTACACATGTGTGCTTCTCACTGCATGTAGACACATTAAAACTGTACGTGCTAAAATCGAGCATTCCTCGCATCTTATGAATCATGAAAGGTATATATTATGCTGACAGGCCATAAATCATTGCACGCAGTGATTGTAAACAGTGCGTAGAGATGATTTGCAAAAATCGCTGATGTACGTTGTATACAAATGCGAGCGCGCTGCTGATGAAAAGTATGAATTGTCGTCGCCATTCATCAGCACATGATACGGGCGCTGACATGTATACAAATTAAGATTCTGTCGATGACCACTATGTCATATATCATTCTGGACAATTTTCGAACGTGATTCTTGCAAGCGCGCGCATGCTGCGATCAATTTCTGCAAAATATGTGACCATCGCGCAGTATGCGACCATCGCGCATGCTGCCATCTGCAATTTAGTGATCATCGCGCATCAACATATATGAGGCCGTACAAAAAGCAATTCAGCGCAATCATGAAAATTGCGCAATCATGAATACTGCGCTGATGATTTTCCGCGCAGAAACGATTTTGCCGATGATTTATCGCATCTGCGAACATGCATATATCCGCGAACCATTTATCGTGTACATTTCATTGCTGCGCCGATATATGTCATATGCACACCTTATCGCGTATATGTGCTATCAGCTGTTTCTGCGAGTGCGCTGCGGAAAATCTTCTCGCGTAATTTCTGCGTTGTCGATATGCGAACGTATATTATTCGGGCTGCAGATATTCAATTTTATGCGAGCGCTGTCGTATGTGCGCTTCCTGCAACCTGCGAACAATATTAAATATGCTATGTCTATCGCTGCACCCACTTGGGTTCTCGAGTTTCGTGCCTTGACGACTTTTAGAATACCACTGATACGGCTGTAGATACAAGCGCCGTGAATATATTATCAATATACAATGAAACACTGCAAAGTTGGACAGCAATGCAGGTGAACGGATGAGCGTGTTTGTGAGTGCAGTCTCTGTAAGAGGATCTGCTGAAGCACAACGCTTCCTCACTTTTATACCTACGTCACCCATCATCTTAGATGGTACCGCCATTGGGTTGTGAACCCGAGACGTAGGTTGAACGACCAGCATGGTAGTAACGACTAGTTCGTTCATGCTGCACATGCGAGTTCTCCGCATGCTGAAAGCTAAAGATGGTTCTTGGTTTGTTTCCAAGATGTATCTTTGCTTTGCCATCTTCGAGTTCAATCATACGAACTCTCGATGACAGGGATGCCTGATGATATGACATAATCATCTGGCGACATGTACAGTCATCGTCGACCGAACTGACGACTGTCATAATGTATGACGCGACTCGACCTGTACAGTCATGATCGACCATACTGTCGACTGTCATAATAATATATGACATGACCGACTGTCATAATAATATATGACATGACATGACATGGTATGACATGTATGACAGGTATGACACGTATGACATGTATGACACATATGTCATCGGTCATAACCCTGACAGATCTCCCCTCTTAAGAGAGTTGTGACCTCACAACGGGCATACCTTGTATATGTCTTTGATGTCTTTGTTGTTGTCGCTTCTTGCTGGTACCAGTCTTCTTACACCGATTTGAGGCGTCCCTCATGGTGTTTTTAGGTTATTGGGGGGAACTGAGTCCACTTTAGTCCCTCACCTTAAGCATTTAGCCACACAGTCCTTAGGATGCAGCCCACCTTTCCGGAAATCGTATCGTTGAGTGACGTTCCAAGGTTCAATGAAGAGCGTTTTCGCGATACAATCCTACGCTGGATTACTGATTGATCCACACGTTATCATGTATGTGCTAGACGATTCAAAGCATCCGAAGTCTACGTTACGGATTATTTGCGCTAGCCGTCGTCGCTTTAGCGAACGATGATCCCACGATTTAACGATTTATAATCGCACGATTCTCGGCCTGATATAGTGCACCCAACCCTTCCTCCCCTCCTTAAGCTACTTTGGAGGATCATAGGTGGCGATGGGGAGCCCGATTTTTGGGGCTTGTTTTTAATGCAAACGGAGTGGCCCTGCTTAACGGAATTGGACTTATAATCCTCAACCGGTCTGCTCAACTCCTCAATGTTTTTGTCCAGTACGCACGCTTTGACGAACATCTATCGCGATGAGTGAGAATGGATTCGCCACGTACTAATGTGAAATTTATTTAGTTATGTTTGTCAAGCACAACTTAGGATCACAACTCCGTCTACCTCAGTCGATGTCTCCGGTAGCTTCGGATGACTGGCCAAGAATCCGATGACAAACCACGGTTTTGGCAAAGGTAGCATTTAGCAGTTTTTATTTATCCACAGATATGATATCTCGCATGTGTGCGTATCTGTGCAAGGGTATGATTTTGAACAAGGCTCACTACACCTTTAGCAAGGAAGGATCAATTCCCGCTTCAATGCAACATAATGATAAACATTAAGAGCAAGGTCATATAGATGATCGACATGTATTAGTATATATTACAAGAAGTAAGGGCATACGGCTTAATATAATGGTTAGCCTTCATAGGCAGCTATAATGTCTGCTGCATTGGTCAGCTCTGTGGCTTTGACCCAGGTGTCATGCTCAGGACCGTAGCCTGCATATCGTACTAAATAGTATTTGACACCTCTAGTGAACTTATCCGAGAGTATATGTGATATCTCAAATAGTGGTTGCCCTTCTTCGGTGATCATCTGTGGCAGAGGCAAAGGTGCTTGAATCGAGTCATTGTACAGCTCTAATCTGGAAACAGGCTGTACCGGATGAATACGGATATCAAGATTTCCGAAATCTAACTCGTATGCACGTCCATGGCTAAGCACTTTGGAAATAGTGAACGGTCCAATATATGGCTGCTTAAAGTGTCTGCCTGCCTTCTGTCAAACCAGTCCATTGAATAAACTCGGTCCGTAAAAGAACTTTCTGCCCGACTGCGAACTGCTTAGGCATGTGAGTCTTATTGAATCTGGCTTGGCTAATTTCTGCTGCTCGGGAAATGTTGTCTACCGCGTTGGCATGAACAGCCGAGTACTGGTCAAAATGATCTCGAATAGCTCTTTGTATTGGAACAGGAGCTTCTGGCGGAATAGTGATAACCAGGTCATGAGGCGAAAGTGGTTGCGCCATCGAGTCGAGATAAAATGGTGAATAACCAGTTGATGCAGAAACGGTATTGTTAATTGCAAACTCCACCAGAGGCAACTTGTCCTCCCACGAATTGGCTGAAGTATCATTGCAACAACACCTGAAAATAAAAATGCTACTAATCAGTTTGTAAACCAGAGGATGGTGAAATCATATCATGAATCAACAATTTGAAAAATACCTGAGGATGTCCTCAATGAAGGCATGGCTCCTCTCATTGGCAGCATTCGACTGTGGATGGTGTGATGACGTCATGGACAATCTCGTACCAGTAGATTTCCACAGTGTCTGCCAGAATGTAGAGGTGAATCTGGGGTCTCGATCTGAGATGATGTTCCTCGGAAGACCATGGAGCTTGAAGATATGCTGCATATATATGGAAGCAGTATGCTGAGCTGTCCAGGTCATGCTGAAGGGAATGAGATGACAACGATGAGAGAATTGGCACATTACCACAAATATACTGTCGTGCCCATTAGTGGTGATAGGCAGATCAGTGATCCAATCAAGAGATACATCAAGCCATTTTGTCTTAGGCACAGAATATCGTATGTGTGCCTGACCATAAGGCTTGTGTCGCCTCGTTTTCTGGCGCTGACAAACGGGGCACTCCCGAATGTACTTGATAGCTGCCGTTGTCATTCCTGGCCAATAATACCGGCTACGCAGAAGATGAAGCATGCGATTTTTGCCTACATGACCAGAAATAGTGGCTGAGTGGCACTCATGAAGAAGAATGTGGCGAAGTTGTGTGATCTCACCGTCATCTGTGGGGACTTTAGCTGTTGGTGGAATGTACAGCTGTCTGCCATATATGGTCTTACGATAGATCAACCCCTGAATGAGCTCGAAGCTGTAGCTGCTGACTGACTGTGATGAAGTCGATGATGTCAGCTTAGCCAAAATAGTCTGTGCAAATGTGTCACGATCATACTCGGATATAATGATGTTGTGTAGCTGATGAGCTGATGAAGAAAATATAAGAGCAATGAATGTAGGATCTGCGGATGGAATGACTTCACTGATGTCCATGTGTTGAAGACAATCAGTAAGTTCAAAAAGTGCAGAGATACGCGTGAGTGCGTCTGCAACCTTATTCTTCTCGCCAGCAATGTGCTCTATACGGAAGTTGTATTCAGAGAGCTCATCCAACCACCGTGCCTGTTTGGGGCTCAGTGTGGATTTGGTCTGGAAATAAACCAGTGGCTGATGATCTGAGCGTACAATAGTCTCAGGAGCTCCCAACAAGATGTGGCGAAAGAATCGGAAGCCTTCCACAATGGCAAATAGCTCGATCTCAGGAATAGGCCAACGTCTCTGTGTATCGGATAGAGTGACGCTGTGATAGCCACATGGCTTCATACCTTTTCCTTGATCCTGGAGTAATACTTGGCCAACGTGTGTGCCTGATCCATCGACCTCCAAAATAGATGGCAGTTTCTGATCTGGAAGTTGTAATACTGGAGCGTTACAGATGGCACTTTTGAGGTTATCAAATGCCTGCTGCTGCTCAGTTTCCCAGACAAACTCTGCATTATCTTTAAGGAGACGATTGAGAGGTTCGGCAACTTTGGAGAACTTTGGTATGAATCTCCTAAATTGACCAACCATGCCCAAGAATGACCGAAGGGATGACTTGCCATCTTTAGCCATACGGCGTAGAGGCTGCTTTCCAACGGTAGGACCATAAGACACTGGAGGCTGAATTGCCATGACTGCTCTGATCCTGTCTTCGATGATGGATAGGCCTGCTTCAGATATGTGATGTCCGATAAAATCTATAGATTTAACGAACAACTCCACCTTGGAAGGCCTGATGAAAAACTGGTGATCTCTGCAACGCTGGAGGAACTGTCGAACATGCTTCACATGACTGTCAAAATCTGGACTGTATACGATAGTGTCGTCCATGAATATGACAAGGAACTGGTCGATGAAGTCGAAAAATGCCCGATTTCCTACACGAAGTGCTGTTGCAGGAGCATTGGTCAATCCGAAAGGCATAACTGTGCCCATTCATAAGAACCGTATCTGGTGCGAATAGCAGTTTTATGTATATCATCCGGATGAATGGGGATTTGGTGAAAGAACTGGTTGAAATCAAATCTACTGAACCATCTTGATCCCTTCAGCTGCTCTAGTAGGGTGTCATGTGGTGGTAGTGGATACGTGTCCTTGATGGTGATGTTATTCAGGGCACGATAATCACAACACATCCTCCACTTTCCCCCTGGCTTAGGAGCGAAAATGATTGGGCATCCATGACCACTTCCGCGACTCAGATGGGATGGATTGACTGTTTTTTGTACTCACCCATATGGTGCACGATTCCTATAGTTTAGCATTTTTGAGAACCAATTTTCATGTTGAGAATCCGATATTTGATGTCCACATATGTCAGTTGCATGTTACCACAACCCTAATTTGGGTTTAAAGGTCCCAAAATGGACTCAAATTGCAGTTTTAGCCACATTTTAGCAACTTTCACCTTGATTGCGCCCATATGGGGCGCGATCCCTACGGTCTGGCATTTTTGAGAACCAATTTTCATGTTGAGAATCCGATATTCGATGTCCGCATATGTCAGTTGCATGTTACCACAACCCTAATTTGGGTTTAAAGGTCCCAAAATGGACTCAAATTGCAGTTTTAGCCACATTTTAGCAACTTTCACCTTGATTGCGCCCATATGGGGCGCGATTCCTACGGTCTAGCATTTTTGAGAACCACCTTTAATGTTGAGAATTCGATATTTGATGTCCGCACATGTCAGTTGCATGGTACAATAACCCGAATTTGGGGTTTAAGGTCCCAAAATGGACTCAAATTGCAGTTTTAGCCACATTTTAGCAACTTTCACCTTGATAGCGCTCATATGGGGCGCGATTCCTACGGTCTAGCATTTTGAATAACCAATTTTGATGTTGAGAATCCGATATTTGATGTCCGCATATGTCAGTTGCATGGTACAATAACCCGAATTTGGGGTTTAAGGTCCCAAAATGGACTCAAATTGCAGTTTTAGCCACATTTTAGCAACTTTCACCTTGATAGCGCTCATATGGGGCGCGATTCCTACGGTCTAGCATTTTGAATAACCAATTTTGATGTTGAGAATCCGATATTTGATGTCCGCATATGTTGTTGCATGGTACATTAACCCGAATGTGGGGTTTAAGGTCCCAAAATGGACTCAAATTGCAGTTTTAGCCACATTTTAGCAACTTTCACCTTGATAGCGCTCATATGGGGCGCGATTCCTACGGTCTAGCATTTTTGAGAACTACCTTTCATGTTGGTGGTGACAACTCCGAGATGGAGGATGGTGGAGATGAGACGACATGGGTTGTGTGTGCTCTATACGCATGTCGCCCTCGCGGCGGCCTCTTGTTGGCATCGGATGCGGATCGGTGTCATTCCACCGGAAATTTTGTTCACTGCATGCATTGCCTGTTAATTTTGCATCGGCTGCGTCGACATGAGCATAACCGCGTTGCTCTCCCCGCAGCGGAGGTCCGAGGTGCTACAAGCGGGCATCACGCAGCTTTCGCCGTTGCAATAAGTGAACGTGCAATGGGCCCTTTATTATGAGTGTGATGAAAACCTCAGAGGATAGGGAATTGATGTTCTTTGTGGTTATGACTTATGCATGTTAAGATCTTCCCATATTCACACGATCGCGTAGACGCGTACGTAATCGGAGCAGACAGGATGAAGCGGATGGCCACTCGTTTATTTGTGCAGCGGTGATTATAAAAATATTCATCTCATCAAGCGATCAGAGGAATTCGTCACAATCTATCCATCAATGAAGATATCAAACTATGTTGAAATGCTTACTACTCATCATAGCATTATGTATGGCAGGATGCCAAGACGTGAGTTATTGGATCGCCCATATCACATCCATGGGTTTATAACATAAAACACATTTTATGTTCTCGCTCCTCGCTAGCATAACAACATAATCGACCTCTGTGTGTTCACATTGAGTGTGTCTATGTCACATACTTGTTGCCACTTTTGCTCTACTCTCGATGATATGGTCTACAAGTGCATTATATATACTCGTGCCGCGGATCAAACTTTCCTCTTGTTGCCTCGGCCACGAGCAACAACTTGCGGCACCGCCGTTGATGACGATGCAGCTTCGCCTCGGCCCTTGCCTCGTCCACGAGCAACAGGTGGTTGTGCAGCCGCAGATGATGCAACTCCCCCTCGCCCCTTGCCTCGGCCACGAGCAGCAACTTGCGGCACCACCGTTGATGACGATGCAGCTTCTCCTCGGCCCTTGCCTCGTCCACGAGCCACAGGTTGTGGTGCAGCCCCAGATGATGTAGCTCCTCCTCGCCCCATGCCTCGGCCACACGCAACAAATGGCAGTGCAACCACTGAGTCGATGTCAGCATCCTCTCCACCCTCTTGATTCTGATATCTTGTGGCATCAACACCCACTTGTCCGGTGCGACGCACCCTAGAGTAGATCCGAGACAGAAATATTTGGACTTTGGAATCTAAGAGTTGCAACTCTTCGCGCCCTACAAAATGGACATCCATTCTCTCCCGGAGGGATGCGGCTGTGATGATTGTATAGATATATGCCGCATTATGTTGAAGATGCCGTGTGTAAGAGATCACAATGCGCAATACATAGTAGGCACCCGCTAAAACAGCAGGCTCTGGAAGACTAATGAAACTCCATAATGAAAATTGTTTTTTCCCAAAAGTGTGCCGTGTGCGTGTGTGTGTGTGTGTGTGACCACGCTCATGCATTTGTATCGTGGATGGATAAATATTGTTATGTGTGTATGTGTGGTGCGGCCTGTGTGGTGCGGCCTGTGTGGTTTTAGCATGTTTCATATATTACGCATGCTCGGATTTGCTATGCATGCATGTATAGGCTGTGGCATAATTGTCACTGTGAACATCACTGCATCATTATTAGGCAACTTGCCCCCGGAGAATTTTCTATCCATATTTGTTGGCAATGTGATTCTAGACTTCATCAAAACCCAGCAAAATAATTAAGTAATCAACCTTGTTTTGTTTTTGTGCAGTGTTGTGTGTGTGTGCGCGCGTGCCCACGCGCGTGTGAACATGCTTGTGCGGCATGTGTATGAATGGATGCATATTGCTGTGTGTGGGTGTGTGGGTGTGTGTGTGTGCAGGCTTTGTGTGCAGGCTGTGTGGCTTTAGTAACTTGTCTAAATTAGGCATGCTCGGATTTGCTATGTACATTTGTATAGTAGTAGGTTGCATAAACTAAATTGTGTATGCTTGGATTTGCTATGTATACTATCTTGTATATAAGCTGTATATACAAGTAGTATACATAGCAAATCCAACCACACTTCTATTGTAGAAAAGTTGCTAAAGCCACACAACATAATACAACCTATACAAGATAGTATACATAGAAAATCCAAGCATGCTTAATTTAGAAAAAAAATGCTATATTACCCATGCAGCCTATACAAGTATACATAGTAAATCCAGCCCTACATAATTTAGAAAATTTGCTACTAAAGACACAACATATTACAGCATATGCAAGATAGTATACCTAGTAAATCCAAGTATAAGTATACACATTGTGATATATCACAGCCTATACAAGTATACATACTCAATCCAAGCATACATAATTTAGAAAAGTTTCTACATCACAGTCTACACAAGTATACAACATAGCAAGTACACGCATACTTAATTTAGAAATTATGCTAAAGCCACACAGCCCGCAACACATAACAATATTCATTCATCCATACACACACCGACACGCACACACGCACACACACACAAACACACATATTTAAGTATTTTGCAATCTTCAACTACACGCATACACTTACACACAATGCGTTGTGGTAAGCCAAGAGTGAATACTAATGTGTACACTTACACACATGAGCACACATGAGCACACATGAGCACACATGAGCACACACATGATCACGAGCTTACCTTGAGGTTTGCTTCCGCTGGAATCTCCACCTTGACGACAGTACCAAGTCCGATGCCCCCAAAAATCCAACATCGGAGCATATTTGATTCTGGCCCACCCTCTCGCTCCTTGACATTGTATTTCGATTGAAGATGATGAATGCTATCAAGCTGTGTATTTTCGGGCAATTTGTGTATGGGAACATAGACAGCCTTATTATCAAGGCCTTTCATGGGTAGGAGGTCCAAAGAGTTCGTGACCTCCTTTGCGGTTTGCTGATTGGAGCCTTCGCCCCCGCGTCGACGCATGCGCTTCAAGTGTTGGCTGAACCGGCCACCTTTCATGGCGTTTCTACTCTTCCCCTCTCCTGGAATGCTGTGAGTGTGCCTCCAGAATGACATGCCGGTGCTGTCCATTGTATCCTCGAACAATGTACCAAACAATAATGCGGCACCGACATAATCCCCTGCTTTGTCACTAGCTATACTAGCTTTAACTCTCTCGGGATGCATCTGATGATGCGTTGCTGCCGAGAATTTCACTACTCCTAATGCCGTGACAACACTCTGATTGCTTTCATCGCTCAGCACATTGTACGTGGAGATGTCAAGCATATGCCTTCGTTGCTCTGGAGATAAATCAGGGGCATCAGCCTCCCGGACTTTCTGATATACGCATCCTATATGATGTGAAATTCTGGCCGCATCCCCATAGCCCTCCGCCTGTGTCACCTCTGTGGTAAGTCAGCATCAAAGCTAAAAACACATATGTGTGCGTGCATGTAATGAGCGTGGACCTACCTCGGATACGATGTTTGTCGGCGTGCGACACGGAGTGCATTTCGTTGATCGCCTCGCATTGTTTATGAGATATATACTCCCCAACTTCTTTGTAACTAGATAGTGTTGTCGAAGTGCCATGTGGAGATGTCACCTCCACATTTACATCTGATGCAACTACCATCAACAGTGGTCGTTTGCGCGGTGTGGTAGTCGTCACTTCGAAAGTAGCACGATCTGAACTTCAAAGCTCCCTTTCATGCAACACCTCTGCAGCCGTGTCGATGGCAGTCGTGGCGATGTTATTGGCGGTATGCGCTTGGGCTGCAGCATATCCGATCACCAGCACCGCGTCATGTCGCCGCACACAACTGACACAATGCGCACTCTCTGCATGGCGCGCATATGTTTGTGCATAGCTACACGGACGACGCGCGTATTATTACCATTATTATAGAGCGCATACGTTGCCATTATGTCCACAATTAACATCTGCCGTACTAATATGATAATTCACAATAAGCGTGTGCATGCGTACCATCATCGGTTGTGCAACTTTCCGATCTTGAACGGCCTCTCCTTGTTAACCACTTCGCGGGGAGTTGATTAGTTGCAGCGTCATCGCCGTCCGTCTCAACTATCAATTGTCGCTCTACATTGATGATAGAATTACTGTCCGAAGCCGAGAAAGCAGATACGCCATTCTTTCTACGATCCCGCAACGTCGGCGCATCAGTTTGTATTATTGAAGTCGGAGCTCCGCGTGGATGTCGCCAGTCGTTATCAGAAGGAGGTTGCTGGGGCAACAAGTGCGCGTTGCTGCAACCTGCCTGCTTAGAGACGCAGCGCGAACACTTATCGTTGGCCGCAAAGTTTAGGATAGAACACGCCTTTCTATTGCTCGCCATATCAGTTGCGAATAGGTTCGGCTACACGACAGCAACTATGCGGCATAATCGCACATACCGCCATTTGCGTATGCGCCATTGACGCTCGGCTTTGAAACGCTCATGCGCGAAAATTCTCGAGACACTGTGTCTAAAAACATTGCAGAAGCTTACGAAGTAATGCCGTGCATGGCGCTCGCGAATTCAACCAACCGGCTTAACAGTGGCTTCACAGTGCCTATCGGCTTCAATGTAAGCTTCTGTAAGCCAAGCACTCAGGAATTTATAAATTCGCGCCAATTCGGCGTTTCAGGCACCGTGTAATTATTGGTTCGAACGAACCCCCCCCTTCGCGCGCGACCATCGTCCCAATTCGACGTGTGGGGACCAGTACAACATCCATCCCATCTGAGTCGCGGAAGTGGTCCCATATGGCGATGATGATGGACGAAGGATACCCAACTCGACATATTTGATGATTTGCCGTTTGAGTTCCTCCATCATGGGTGCTGGAATGGTGCGTACTGGCTGTGAAGGAGGCTTATGTCCAGGTTCGATGTCGATTCTATGATATCCACCTTCAAACCGCTCTGGCCTATGACCAGCCGGAAGATCCTCTTGGAAAACGTCTGAAAAGTCTTCTCTCACTTGATCACGTGCTGCTGTGACCTCGGGGTCTTCCATTGTGGTGTCTGAGTCTGATGCTGCAAAGACCAATTCACCATCGACCTCGGAGAGGAAAAAGAGATATGCTACGGCTTCTTCAGCCGAACCACTGGATCGAATGCGACGGAGATGTTTCCTCATAGTGGTGGCACTGACCAATTCCATTTCAGGAAGGCCATCTGAGTCTGGAGTCTGCTCAACTCTGGACAATACTGTGCGAATACTGGAGCCTGATGAATGCTTCCTAGTGATCGTCAGATTTTTGGTCTGAAAGTCAATATGTGGATTCCTCCTCTCCAACCAATCTTGACCCAGAATGACAGTGAATGGTTTCATGTCAATGATGTAGAGATCTACTGAATCCTTATACTTGCCCAGCGTGAATGTAGCATTGGGAAGATAGGATGTACAGGGTAATTGGCTTCCTCCAGCCAACCCCACTGAGAATGATGATGAATCTGATGGTGAAATACCCAGCTGAGAAGCAAATTGTCTGTCGATGAAAGACGATGTGGCTCCTGGATCTACCAAAATGTGAGTACTCTGTCCATAAACTTTCCCTTTATACAACAACAGTTTCTTCTGTGATTTCAGCTGTGCTGTTTGAGACTGCATCTGTGCGATGTGTTCTGTGGGATTGTCCATCTGCTGAAACTGCAATGTCAGACTGGAAAGGACTTCTTCTGAGATACTCTCAATCCGGCCACTTGCTTCAGTGGCATCTGGAGGCTGATCTATCCCCTTGGGGGTGCTCTCATCACTGGTACCTGTGCAGTACCCTGAGAGTTTCCCTGAGGAGCTGGAGCTGAAGCTGGAACTGGAGTTGCAACTGAGTTGCAACTGCTGCATTGATGCTGTGCTGGCTCTTCAGTTCCTTGACCAAGGTGTTGATCGTATTGATGAGTTTGCCAGACCCATTCTTAGCACCCTGATTCTTCTGTGGCTGTCTCTGATTCTGAAAAGGATTCTGAGCTGGTGGCTTACCCTTGATCTCCTTTCCATCATTGGTCCTGGTGGCAAAACAATCCTTATCGATGTGACCAACACGACCACAACGATTGCAGGTCTTATCATTCTGTGATTTTCCTTTTCCTTTTCCTTTGCCCTTGCCTTTACCACCTTTTCCTTTGTTCCGATTCTGATTGGAGTTCTGACTGCCACTCTGATTCCAATTCCGATTTCTGTTGGTTCTGTCATATGGCTTCTGGCCACGTCCTCTGTCCTTATCCTTCTTGGATGGACCTCCAGATGACTGCTCCTTCTGACCCCGATAGTGAAGGGTTTCTGATTGCTTTGAGTGAATGACGTAGTTCAAATCAAGCAATATCTGTGTGGTTTCTTGCCACGACATATTGTTCCTCTGCTCTTCTGTCAGGTATCTGAGCTGGAACTGTCTGCGGAGATCAGAATCCATACTGGTGACGAATCTGTCCTTTATTAGCACATCATTTAAATCAACTGCTGCTAAAGAAGCCAGTGATGTAAATGTGCGCAAATAATCTGCAAAGGTTTGGGTTCCTTGAGTCAGTGCCATTAGGTGTTTCTTGGCTACTGATCTCTTATGAGGATTACCAAATTGTCTGAGGAACGTCTGTCTGACCATCTCATAAGTGGCATATGGTTGTTGTGCCAAGACCTGGAAATAGTGTCTGTCGTTATTCTGTATGAGAGTAAGAAACACTGTGATCAAATCCTTATCATTGACACCTGGATAAGTGAACTGGAAATATCTGTCCACTGTATCCAACCAGACCTCTGCGTCCTGTCCTGATTTGAATTCCCTAGGTGGTGTCATTTTCACCTTGGGGACCAAACTGGGTGGAGCTGGTGGAGCTGGTGCTGGTACTGTATCTGCATCTGGATCTACAAAGACCATCGGAGGACTGTCTGCTGTATACTCTGCTTCTGGTGCCTGAGGCTCATTGGCAGGATCCTTGTACCGGCTCATATCTGGTTTCATGCGACTGACATTGTCATAATAGCCTATGTGGTCATATCTGGTTAGTGTATCGGCATAACCAGCGATCCACTTCGGGATTTTAAACCGACTGTATGCATCGTATGAACCAAGTATGTCGAAAAACCAAGTCGAATGATCTGGGTTGATATCAGGAACCTCATGCTCTTCCTCTTCGATAGTAACCATCTAAAAACAAAACACAGCACAAAAAATACCTTCAGCTAATTGTCTAACTGAGTGTGTGTGATTTATATGTTATATATGGTATATCTGTATATTATGATGAGGTTATGCATATACATATATCCACCTTCTTCCCCCCTCAAGGAAGTGTGTGATACAGCGGCAGTTGTCAATTGCCAATACCTCATTCAGCATATATTCCTTATAGGAATTAGCTGTTACAGTTTTAGGGTTGCAGCCCTACAGTCCTTGGGTTGTAGCCCTGCAGTTTTTGGGTTGTTGCCCTACAGTTTTAGGGTTGTTGCCCATAGTATTATCATGTCTATGATGATTTAGCATGATATAATAATACCAAAAAACGAAGTTTTACGAAATAAAACTGGCATTTTAGAGCATATATAGTTACAGTGACCCTGTTACTCAATACAGTGTTTAGGGTGTTACTTGATATCAGTAACCCTAATACAGGTAAAAAATAAGCAGTATAATGTTTTTGCAAAGATTTTTAAGCAAAACTGCATTCAATACCTAAGTGAATGTTAAGTGATTTTCAGAGGGTACATTACACCCCTGACACACACATTCAAATATTAGGGTGTTACAGGGTGTTACACGTGTTATGTCTTTCAGGGATTGTTATTTGATAGATAAATATCCATTATAGCAAAAAAAATCAATCCCGAATTTGCAAAAGATTACACGTATTGTATTTTGACCGATTTTTCGTTACAGCCAATATGTTCACCCCTATATATTACACACCTAATATCTAGGGTGTTACACGAGATATGACCATGGTTGTTGTGATTTTCACATACCTCAATAGGTATTAAAATATTATTTGAAATAAAATGAGGTCGAAATTTCAGTTTTGAAATTTATCGCCAGCATTTTTCACCGATTTTACAGCCTTTTTCAGCCATGTTTCGGATAATATATATATCATATCTCAGTGTGTGTGTGTGTTGCAAGCTACAGAAATATTGCAACATTCTTCACTTTTGCACATGATATTTTTCATGGCACAACAGTGAATATCTCAAAAATCAACATGTATAGTGAACATGTAATGTGGGTTTTTCTGATTGAAACTCATGGAGGCAAATGCACTCTCTGGTGATATTTAAGATAAATCAACTGTAAATGAATTCACAGTTGTGTCAGATCCTAAGATATATTTGGATGTATACAACGAGTATATCAAGTGATATCTCTGTGTTCAAATACATCTGGACACTGCTAGATGTAATCTAAGCAGTTTTTACACAACACAATGTTTGTGTGTGTGTACGTCCACAACCACCTTTTGTCAATTCATGTATGGTTGCTGATCTGAGTTGGTACATGCATGTGAAGTGATCATCTGTATCAACTGTCAGAATGCAATGTAGATATTGATGTTGCTCCAGCGATAGTGAAAATGGCATGGACAGTGTTCAGCAGTTACCAGCTGCATATTGAACACTGATACTGCCTTCGGGTCTGGAGATATTCTCCATCCAGCCCTACAGCATGTTGTTTGATCCTGTCCCATATCTATCGCCATCACTTGACATCCAGCACGCACATGTGTTTGCTGGATGGTATCTATGTATTATGTATTAATACAATACTTGATCATTACACTTGGAGTCAGTGTATTGTCAACATGTATAATGAATGCTAGTGTTTGTGCAGTGTATTGTGCTGATTAGTACTAGTGTGTGTGTGTGTTTACTTGCACACACTTTGCAAGATCTTTATGGATATCACAATATCCTAACAACCTATCATGCAGATTGTCAGCATACCACGTACTGATTACATATCTAACATGATATATATAGTTTAGGGATTGTTGTAATTCCATGATAATCTCATTACGAAATGAGTTACTGATAGATTTTACATGAAGCTCAGGTGAGCATTCCTTCAAGTAATCCACCATAGAATGTACATGTTACCTGGAGAGCATCTCGGCTCCACCAGGGCACGACAAACTAATTATGGTGTTTAGATTACTGTCAGGCACCCTTTGCAACATGGATTCGAATATAGACTAGCATTCACTGCAATATGCTTATGCTCTATGTACTACAGCTGTTATCGTGATCAAGCTGTACAGTATAATAAAGTATGTACCATTCACAACATTGCAATCATTCAGCATAAGATGTGTGCATGATATAGAAGTATATGCACTGTGTATTGATGATTGCTGTAAGTGAAATGAGTGTATGTGTGTGTGTGCTGATCTGCACACACATATTGTGCACAGATCATTGTGCTGCTGATAAGTATAATGCTGATGATCAAAAGTATTTGTGTGGTCATCAGAACATTGGAATCTGCTGCAATATGATAATAATGCATTCACAGCAGTATGTATCCACAACATAACGATCATTACGCCATGCTCTCAGCATTCCTGCATATATACAATCATTCTGCATATGATTTCATCGCGCGTACACATGTGTGCTTCTCACTGCATGTAGACACATTAAAACTGTACGTGCTAAAATCGAGCATTCCTCGCATCTTATGAATCATGAAAGGTATATATTATGCTGACAGGCCATAAATCATTGCACGCAGTGATTGTAAACAGTGCGTAGAGATGATTTGCAAAAATCGCTGATGTACGTTGTATACAAATGCGAGCGCGCTGCTGATGAAAAGTATGAATTGTCGTCGCCATTCATCAGCACATGATACGGGCGCTGACATGTATACAAATTAAGATTCTGTCGATGACCACTATGTCATATATCATTCTGGACAATTTTCGAACGTGATTCTTGCAAGCGCGCGCATGCTGCGATCAATTTCTGCAAAATATGTGACCATCGCGCAGTATGCGACCATCGCGCATGCTGCCATCTGCAATTTAGTGATCATCGCGCATCAACATATATGAGGCCGTACAAAAAGCAATTCAGCGCAATCATGAAAATTGCGCAATCATGAATACTGCGCTGATGATTTTCCGCGCAGAAACGATTTTGCCGATGATTTATCGCATCTGCGAACATGCATATATCCGCGAACCATTTATCGTGTACATTTCATTGCTGCGCCGATATATGTCATATGCACACCTTATCGCGTATATGTGCTATCAGCTGTTTCTGCGAGTGCGCTGCGGAAAATCTTCTCGCGTAATTTCTGCGTTGTCGATATGCGAACGTATATTATTCGGGCTGCAGATATTCAATTTTATGCGAGCGCTGTCGTATGTGCGCCTTCCTGCAACCTGCGAACAATATTAAATATGCTATGTCTATCACTGCACCCACTTGGGTTCTCGAGTTTCGTGCCTTGACGACTTTTAGAATACCACTGATACGGCTGTAGATACAAGCGCCGTGAATATATTATCAATATACAATGAAACACTGCAAAGTTGGACAGCAATGCAGGTGAACGGATGAGCGGGTTTGTGAGTGCAGTCTCTGTAAGAGGATCTGCTGAAGCACAACGCTTCCTCACTTTTATACCTACGTCACCCATCATCTTAGATGGTACCGCCATTGGGTTGTGAACCCGAGACGTAGGTTATTGAACGACCAGCATGGTAGTAACGACTAGTTCGTTCATGCTGCACATGCGAGTTCTGCGCATGCTGAAAGCTAAAGATGGTTCTTGGTTTGTTTCCAAGATGTATCTTTACTTTGCCATCTTCGAGTTCAATCATACGAACTCTCGATGACAGGGATGCCTGATGATATGACATAATCATCTGGCGACATGTACAGTCATCGTCGACCGTACTGACGACTGTCATAAATGTATGACGCGACTCGACCTGTACAGTCATGATCGACCATACTGTCGACTGTCATAATAATATATGACATGACCGACTGTCATAATAATATATGACATGACATGACATGGTATGACATGTATGACACGTATGACATGTATGACACATATGTCATCGGTCATAACCCTGACACTTTCTGCCACTACTTTCCTACTCTTTTTCAGTCTCTTCTCCTGATCTTCAGTAACTACGACTGAGTCTCCCTCGAATTCCACTGCGACAGGCCAGCCATCGGTGAACGCAATATGAACCAATTGTGCCTGCTCTTCTGCCCAGGTCATTCCTTCTTCCAAAGCAGATGCTGCCTGCTTGAAATTTGTGAGCTCTTCTTCTGAAACTCTCCTTGCAAAACTTGGCTCTTCGATCGCCGCTTTAAGCGCGCGATTCACCTCAAAGAAAACGGAATCAGCCTTGTCTAAATTCTCAAACTGCCGCTTACACGAAAGATCTTCGGGCCTTGAGCCCCCTGCCTTTGTGTGGACGAATCCCCCAGAGGTCCAGGACGCTGGCCGCTGCAAGCTGCGCTTCTGCGGCTTCTGAGACACAGCCTGCAAAACTACTTTTCCATCATTCGCTACCGATCTGCTTCTCTGCTCCTCTACCAGCGCTTTTAAGTGATCTTGAACATTCTTGTCAGTTTCGGACAAAACAGGGATCAACTGATCCAACTTCAGCTTGTACGACGCGTAAACGTCCGAAGCTTTGACCCTGACGATCTTTTCTTCTAACTCAGCGTCTGAAAAATCGTGCATAATGGTCGAACGCTTAATATACCTCGTAAAATAAATTAACAGTAAACAGTAAACTCCTTCTCAAACTATCAAAACTTGTGAGGCCGAACTCAAGGTGAGTTCGAAACCTTATTCCTCCGCTACGGTCCGTCACATAACCTGAGTTATGTGACACAGCACCTCTCGTTCCACTCGCTGTCCTGTGACACATAACATCCCGTTTTCTGAATTAGTTCGATCTGCTCGGTGACATGAGCCGTGTTCACAGTTTCAGGTCGTGACACGCCAACTCATCTACAGTACTGCTACCTGCCGGTGGTGACACTGTAGGTCTATCTGCTCGATACCTACTGTATACCTTCACGAGTAATCTGTCACTGTGTCACTCTGTAGCTCATTCAGGTGCTGATGCTGCAGCAGCTTGTACGTGCTGGCGGTGGGGCACCGAAAGTAGTATATAGTACATGTCCAATCAGACGCGTCACAAGCGTCACGTCACTTCAGGTCCGCCAAACCCAGGTCCGTAGGTCACGTTCATTACAGTTCTTGCATCATTAATTTCCTCGTCCAGAATGCCATTCTGGACGAGGATTCTGCCCGCGCGCGAACTTTGCATCTTTATTCCTAAATCCTCAAAAGCGACCATTTATATCATTTATATATCATTTATACTGATCTTCAGAACAAGGAACGAGGAACAAATTTTCAGCCACCTCCAGAGGTGTCTCAAACTTTTCTCCTCGTTTTGTGGAGTCCTCGCGCTGGGCAAGCGAATAAATTTGAGCCACGTGGAGTCATATCTGCCGAGTTCAGAATTTCAAACCGAGCTCGGTTCAGCCTGATGTTGCGTCCCAAGCACCGCTTAATAACTTGATATTTCTGCTACGGTGAGCCTATGATTATGATATTATTCCGAAGTTATAAGACCTATAACTTCGTAATGATACTTTCCATTGTGTTTTCCGCAGTGAACTTTTTTATTGGACATGATGAGCGCGTGCGTAAAGATCCCCGCACGTTTTCATCATTGTACCGCTATAAACGGGACAATTGGAACAAACGTTTTGCAGTCTCAAACTTATGAGTGTTCGAACAGCGTGCAACTCTCTCCAACACTTTATAAGTATGTAGTGAAGTTAGTTTCAGTCGCTGTCTTGAGCATCCGCAGAAACGCGGATGCCCAAAACGCGTTTGAAGTCCGCAATGCGAACCCCCTTCGCGGCTTGCTCACATCCGCGAATACGGATGGAATAACGCCAAACGCGCTATCACGCAACGTTAACTTAAGTTAACTTTGCGTGAAAACTTGGCGGAGACTCATCTCTGTACATCTCGCTACGCAATCGTTTAGTACCGCAAGGGTACTCACTCCCGGCGAGCATCCTAAAACGCGAAGTACGGCTTCTTTCGCTACGTTTCGAGTGTCAAACGACGCACATATATCACAGTGAAAACATGTTTAAAATGTTGTGATACATGTTGCGAAATTTGCAAAGTAATTGCCAAAATTCATGTGCGGACAGCAGCCCGACGCATGTTTCAAAGGGTCCTTCCGGGTCAACGCGGTCGGCTATCTGACGTGGAACTTGGTTTTTCCGACGTGTCACTCCGAATTTCGGGAACTTCCGTGAGAAGATGCAAACCCCGATGCTCCTCACTCCTCGATTTATGTCCGGAAATTTTTGCGGCCACAGTTCCAAGAACTCCTCGCGCGTGCCCTCGCGATGCCTCGCGGTCCTCAGAATTTAAAATGAGGAATTTAATGATGCAAGAACTGTATTGGCTGCCACGTCCCGATTCACCACCTCAGCGCCACGTCCCGTCAGTCACACTCTAGTCCGAGTGGCTATTGGTGTTGGAATTTTCATTTTGGTCGGTGTGCCGAAATCTAGGATACGTTGAACATTATACGCTGATACAGTGAACATTTATATTGATTAGTGAACATACATGCATACATGCATCCATCCATTATAAACTTATATGCATACATTATAAACATATATAAACATATACTTTGTATAAACATATATTCATATCGAGGCACTATCGAGGCCAGCAGCGGCATTGGCATCGGCATCGGCATCCAGCGCATCCAGTGACGACCGATGAGTGTGAGGTCACGGTCACATGGGAGATGGGACGATGCGATGGGATGGGAGCGGGAGATATAAAAACTTAAAATATCTTATACCCAAGAGCTTTCTGTTTTGAGAGTGTTTTGAGTTTTTATATGATACTTTTTATAACGTGTTTCGGGCGAGGGTTTCTTTCGTTTGTAATCGAATTCCAGGGGTCAAAACGGGCTCCCAGGTTGAAGAGGTCGTCGGATAGAGACGCTTGGCAAGATAATATAGAATATTGGATGAAGAAAGCTGATGTTGCATGCTTACTATAATGCTTTCAGATGAATATCATATTGTGAAATGAAATAGTTTAATTGCGAGCTACTCTCTGAAGCAGTACGATATTTTAACCTGGAAAAGGTCCCCTGTTACACTAAGAGCTTGCCTTCAAAGCCACCTCAACTTCGCTGCGGTTGTAGTGCACCGAGCTCAGTTGCGACTTAACCCAAAACTCGCATTGTCGAGTGTGCTGTCTAGAGCGGTGTTCTCGCTTTTTATTTGTGCAACTGTTGCTCAGGCGTGTTGATTCCACCTTTTTTCAACTGTCTGAGCAACAATTTATCAGCCAAACAAAGAGACACTCGGAACTGACATTGTACATAGTTTAGATACCAAGGAAACGAATAATTCAAGTTCGGGCAGCGCTTTGCCCAGTTTCAACTTGGGAATTGCTTCCCTCTCTGGCCGCCGGCAGCGTGGTGTTATAGCGTTTGCCGCTTTACTGGCACTGGGAGCTCTGTTATTTAAACAGCCCATCAGGAACGTATGGTGACCATTCCTTCCTGCAGGTTCGGAACTCCAAACTGTGCCAGGCCATTCTCGCAGTGCAGGCTTCGTGCACAGTCTCCTGTACTAAAATGCGGGTTGATACATTGAAGCAACTTTGAGGCCATCTATCGTGGTGACGAAGTGCACGGATCGAGTATATGTGGCACAAATGTAATCTCAAACAATAGCAGCGGGGGATGGCGCAGTAGAACGAGTATCGAAAGGAACCCCAAGGGCAGTTGTATCCAGCGCAAAAATGCCATCCAACAAACCGGCTCTCTCCCTGTCCAAGAAGTCTGCGCTGGCGTTCGTAGCGCATCGGACCGCAGCCCACGAAATGGACCAGTTAGATCCAACAAAAACCCGGAGATCTTCAGTAAATTTTAACCTCCCCGAAGCGGAACAAAAGCGCATGAACGAGCTTGCTGAGGAACACGGTGCGCATGCCCAATATCTCTGCGGCACCTACTTGCAGCAATTTCAGTTCTGGTCACGACTTGGCTATGAGCTGAGCACTCTGGCGCATGATTTGTAAAGTTTTTCAGCAACGGATCAGTTGCTCGAGCTCTGTCGAGGTGTGAGAGTGTGTAGAGCAAGCGGGAGGGCGGGAAGCGGGGTAATTGTTGTGACCATAGAAAACCGGCCTCCTCACACGCCAGCTCTTTCGGAGCACGAGAACTTGTCCAAGCGAGTTTTCTCCAGCCTCGACACTGTCATCAACGGCGTCCAAGGCGCGTGGGATTTCGCCGAGGGTTTAGGCGACCCTTTCACTTTCGAATTTGGGGGCGCCTTGCCTCGCCCGCCACAATTTAGCCCCTTCACTATTACGGCAACGTTGTGCTCCACGCGTTCTCGCACGGCCATACCCGTGGCAAGGTGGTTCTGTATAGCAGTCTCATGTCTAATATCTATGTCGAACGCGCGCTATGCTGAGGGGCTTAGATGTCTCATACGGCAACGTTGCCGTCCCACGTGGGAAACGTGAGTGCAACCAATTTTCCCCGTTTCACACGAGCTTATGCCTATCTTGCAGAGAAGACGAACAACGCGGAGAGCTTGTTGAAAGAGGCACTGCGCGATGCCGGGAAGGAGTTGCAAACCCTTTGCGAAAGGAGCAGTGTCCTGCAAGTTCAGGTGAAGCACTGGCTTGAACCCGAGGTCGCAGAATGCAACGTCGGTGTCTGAATCCCTTTCACCCTCTTTGGATTTGCGACCAGGGTACCCTCGACTTTACGACTTGTCCTTACGGATTTAAATGAACACGTGAAATCTATTTTGTTTAGAGCCTTCGACGTTCACTTGCCCGCTGTCCCCTACGCACGGCGAAGGATCCCTAGTGTTTTTATGGTTTCAATATCCGAAAGGCTGTGCTCGATTATTCTCGAAAGCTCTTTCCCCATATGCATGGCCGAGTGCCCCGATGGTGGATGGTCCGGAGTAGCTTGAATGCAGCACAATTGCAGCACGATTGGTTGTGCTGAACAGAGTCACGCCGGTGCGAGACCCACCGGCGACAGGAATATGCTTGCCTAGAAGCGAGCAGGTGGTGAGATGCATCAGAACTTGGAGAGCTCTTTCAAGCTCTGATCAGAGCATAGTGCTCCGAGCAGTTCCCTGTTAGCAAGAGCAGTGGTTGCCACTGCCTGGGCTGGGCTTCTAGCATGGTGCGTCGTACCACGTACGAAGGCGCCGAGTGATAGACCTCGCAGCTGCGTTGTTGGCAGCAGTTGTCTCGCCACCGGCACCTAGGCAGCACGTGGCTATGCGAAAGACATATATGTCTACAGCCCCCTGATGTCCGATGCACTCTTCCATTCCAGCCTGCTCTCTCAGTGCATATTCTTATTCGGGTGAAGCAGGGCACACCTTGGCTCACTCATTCACTCGGTATTGTCAGGACCAGGCTTGGGGGCGCGGTTTGGTGCGCTCGGTCAGCACTGTTAGGGCGAACTGTCAGGGCGAAGCAGGGCACCGTGTGAGGCGTCCACTCAGTCTCGTTAGGGCTGAGGGGGGCATGATTTGCGGTGGTCGCGCCGTACTGATAAGGCGAAGCAGGGCACGACTTGGCGCGCTCACTTAATATTGTTAGGGCCAGGCGAGGGCTCAGCTTGGTGCGCTCGGTCAGTACTTTTAGGGCGAAGGGGGGCACGACTTGAGGTGTTCGCTCCTTACTTTTAGGGCGAAGTGGGGCACACGTTGGGGCGCTCAAGTTCTGTTGTTTGTTTGCCCTTTCGGGGTGTTATCCAAAGCTCATACGTCGTAAATTGCTTACTCTGCGTGTGCACTGCTCGGTCGACCCAGGGTCTCATGAACAACGTGGCGGCGCTCATAAGGAGCGAGCTTCGGGAGATTCTGGCTCAGGTGCTGACTCGCGCATGTGTGCACCGCACTTATCGACCAACAGGTTCCATTCATCGTACTATGAGCCACCGGGGTTGTGCCACCAGGATCTGCTTACTCCAGACCCTGGGATCAACATGCAGGGGTTACATAAATTGGGCGATCTCTCAAAATGTATGTGTGGCAGTAATTAGTACATCCATACTGCATTGCTTTCGGTTTGAGATATGTGTGCGTCGGTAGTATCTTGTCATGGCCCCGCCCTGTTCCTGAATGCTTTTCACATCCACTGGGATGATGGTGGGCTGGCTTTTGTTGGCGGACCTCATGCCGTTCAGTGTGTGCATTGCATGCTGTTCAGGCCCACGCTGCCGATGATTTCTCTGACGGCGTCTTGATATGTCGCTTGAGGGGATCGTTTGGGCTCAGGTGATCGATGGTTTCTCCTACGGGACGGTGCAGCTGGAGAAGGCGGCTCAGATCAGAAAGTTCTCGCTCCGATGGACCTCCAGCATCTTGTGGAAGGCCTGGTGCACTTGGCAGGACCATGTGATCCCACCGCCCCCCACCAGCGCCACTTGTCCCCCCAGATGCAGCCCTTGTGCCATTTTGCCCGGTTATCTGGTTCAGCCTCACTGTTGGTAATGTCAACTTGGTCGCGGGGAATGGCTGTGGCTGCTGCAGCGGGCTGAGGCTTGGGCGGCTGGGCATGGCTGCTGCAGGTGCGCGTTCAAATCGAGTTGCAGGAGCACCAGTTCCAGTCAGCGGACTGCCAGAGAATACTGACCAAGATCAAGGCCTTCTGTGCGTACAAGGCCTTCAACGAGTGGCGCCAGGTGGCCGCCTGCTGGTCTTCGGCTCCAAGGGGGTGGTGCAGGGCGATGAGGGAGGGAGATGGGGTGGGCTTTTGAGCTGTGAGGGAGTGATGCGAGTGATGCA
>LGRX02015138.1:34766-54283 GCA_001247695.2 Cymbomonas tetramitiformis
CCCCCATGCACTGCAGCTTGGCAGCCACTGAGACCCACATCGCACGGACCCCCCATGCACTGCAGCTTGGCAGCCACTGAGACCCACATCGCACGGACCCCCCATGCACTGCAGCTTGGCAGCCACTGAGACCCTCATTTTGCCCCACTGGTAGAGGCTCGCGCCCGCCATTCTTTCGTGCCAGGAGGTGGTGCTCTGCCAAGCAGACGTATGTCTCGAGATCCGAATGCAGCGCCTGCACACTGAACTCGCGTCGAGTTGGGACCCCGGGCGGCTCTGTGGTGTGTGCGACGGAGGCTCCACGAGGTGGAAGCCCGGCCCTTGCCGAGCGCCAGGCAGCCAGCGCGGATGAAGCTCCGACCCGCGCTGCTGACGCTGTGCAGAGGCGCACCACTGGGCACTGCGCAGATGCTGAGTAGGTCAGAGAAGGAGGCTAGCGAGAAGACCGTCCAGCTGAACGAAGCACGGGCACAACATGCCGCCGAGATAGAGGAAATGAAGGAAGTTCATAAGGAGGAGGTGGACAAAGTGGTGCGCCCCGCGACCGGAGCGAAGGGAGGTCATTGGGTCGTAGGCTAGGATGTTGCCGGGAGACAAGTAGGGTAATGGCCAGTGGGTCGTTGACAGGTGTTTCATGGTGCTGCTTCTGGGGGTGGCTCGAAAGTGGATGAGCCAGTGGGCCCACATTTCTGGGGTCTGCTGAGGGGGTCGCTCGTGGCCGGTGGTGCAGCTGAACCAGTGGAAGGGCTACCTTGAGAAGGAAGGGCACGTCATGGAAGAGGTGGTTGCAAGTTGGAAGGTGCGGTATCTTTTGTGCCCTCTACCTTCCGCCGTAGCGGGCGGTGCCTCGGTGTTCTCACGGCCGGACACGCTTATTCACATTTCCAATTGGATGCGCTCTTGGGCGCGGGGGGGGGCTAGAAGGGGCTCCGGGCTGATGGAGTGGCCAAGGCTGGTAGGAGAAGCTGCAATTGGTCAGCGCTGTTTACCAAGCGGGTAGGACGTGGCGCGATACATTTGGGAGGGGTGGGGTCCTCTGAATTTGACCCAGGCGGCTGAGGCAAAGTACGACAAGCTGCGCACGCAGAGCCTCACTCGAGTTATCATGCGCTGGAGGAAAAAAGGCTTGAGCAACGCATGGTATCTCTGGCTGGACGTGCGACTCCTCCCTCCACTCTTCCCTGCTCCACTCGCCTCATCCCCGCCCCTGCTGCTCCTGTGCCAACCCCGTTGCAGCTTTAGTCGCTTTACCTCCGCCTTTCTACCCTCGCCGCAGCTCCACGCGTGTCACCCCCGCCCTCCATGCTTTGCACTGAGCTGCGCACCCACGAGGTATCTGGCCAAAGAGCGTATCCAATACGGACAGCGCCCCTCGAGGGCCCCTCAGCCGCACATCACAAAGGATGCTCTCGGTGTTCGAATTGTATGGAGTAGAAACACAGTCTGTGCGAAGCCCCCCTCCGCGTGTCTGGAACCTTACCTAGCATGCCGGTTGGGCCCCGTCACCAGAACTGGGAAGGCCTCCAGCGCACTCGCATGGAGGTGGAGCGATTCTCATCAAAGTCGGCGAACCGGAGCTACAGACGCATCTTCAACAGTTGGAGAGACCTCGCCAAGGATTGCTCTCAGGTGCTATATATCAGCCCCCCCACTCCCCCTCTCACCTCTCGAGTCTTTTCCGGCATGCTATTTCCAACATCCTCTCTCGCCTCTCTGAGCCGACAATTAAATCTCCAACTTCGCCTCTCTGAGCGTACGATTGAATCTCCACCCTCGTCTCTCTGAGCGTACGATTGAATCTCCACCCTCGCCTCTCTGAGCGTACGATTGAATCTCCAACCCGCTCTGATCCTACGATTGAATCTCCAACCTCGCTCTCTGAGCTCACGATTGAATCTCCAACCTCGCCTCTCTGAGCTCACGATTGAATCTCCAACCTCGCCTCTGAGCCTACGATTGAATCTCCACCCTCGCCTCTGAGCTCACGATTGAATCTCCAACCTCGCCTCTGAGCTCACGATTGAATCTCCACCCTCGCCTCTGAGCCTACGATTGAATATCCACCCTCGCTCTCTGAGCCTACGATTGAATCTCCACCTCGCCCTCTGAGCCTACGATTGAATCTCCAACTCGACTCTCTGAGCCTACGATTGAATTCCAACTCCGCCTCTCTGATCCCCACGATTGAATCTCCAACCTCGCCTCTCTGAGCTCACGATTGAATCTCCAACCTCGCCTCTCTGAGCCTACGATTGAATCTCCAACCTCGCCTCTCTGAGCACACTGTCCACGCTGCCGTTTCCAGGCTCATGCAAAGAGGGTGCCTGCGAGGGACCTTCCCTGCACATGCAACAGGAGCGAGCCTCGCGGGTCACTTCTCGCTGGGTATTGAATTTATGTCCTTGCCACGTCCGGTCGCCTTATGGGAACGAGCTCTCAGCTTCGATGGTCATCCTGACTGAGACGACGTGGCCTGGCGCCCCATCTGATCCGACGCGTGGATTCCATTGCTCAGGCCGTCCACGTATGAGGGCAGGCGTTCAGAGCCCCAAGCCTCTCCGCAAGGCGGAGGGCAGGTGGACTGCACCGAGTGGGGTTTGAGACGGCGCCCGCCAACCGGGTAGTGCATGTGGGGCATAACCAGGGACTTTGCGATGCCACCACTGGTGCTTGCGCTTGCCAGCTGGCACTGCCGATTGGGACTTTGACGCCTGCATGACTGCCACGCGAGGCTCTGCGCTCGTCATCCCGCGGAGCCGCTCCTGACCGCGACTCTGCTGCCTTCCCGAGCGCCCTCCCCGCTACTGCACGGATGCACCAGCAGGGTCCAGGTAGAGGGGATGGCGCCGCCTAATGCCGCCGCGTTCTGAGCATGTCTTCGCCACCGGGATTCGGCAGGAGAAGAAGCAAGAGCTGTCTGTGGAGCAGTGGGCTGATCGCCGCATGACCGGGCTGCGGCTGAAGAACATCCTCGCCGAGTGGCGAGAGCAAGCCAGGTGCGGCCACGGTCGACAATCGGTTGTGTCAGTGTGAGACAGCGGCGGGCCTCCGCTGCCACGGGGCCTGGCAGACGCTGTCGATGCGCAGCAAGGTGGTCCTCGGTGTGGTCCTGGGGGCGCAGCGAGGTGGTCCTCGGTGTGGTCCTGGGGGCGCAGCGCCATACTGCCCAGCTGTCAACTGGGAGCTGGAGGCAATGTTGTTTTGGGGGGTCCTGCGGGGCGCCGCATGAGTCCCGCACTTCGCAGCCAGACAGTTGCGCGGGGCGCTCCGATGCTCCGAGCCTGTCCTCTGAGGCGCTTTTGCACTTCCGCGGCCCTCGCCCTCACTGCTCGAAGATGGTTGGTGGAGCTGAGCATGGCATTCCCTCATGCGGCTCGTCCACCCTGATGGTCCGCAATTGCCCCACCAGTCTCTTCATGGATGTCACAAACTCTCGCGCCTTCTGCGGGCCACGCGGGTTTGAGCACCGCCTACCTGATCAGCTCACCTCGTGCATGTCGGAGGGCGCAGGGTGTTCTGGAAGAGGAGCTGCCTGGTTCGCCGGGTCCTTGCCAGGCGGGATCGCCTCAGGATCGGCACCGCACTGGAGGGCTGGGCCCAGCATGCCTGGGACAGGAGGCGCCAGCGGCAAATAGCGGCGCTGCTCTCCGCGCGGCATGGGCTGGGGCAGCAGAAGGGGGCGTGGGCCGTGTGGTTTGCGGAGGTGCAGGCCCCGTCCCACGCAGCTCCCAAGAACATGCCACGCTGTGCTCGGCCCCTGACACGTAACTTCCAAGGGGGCGTATGCCAATCCATTACGTGCGATGTGCAGCTTCCTCGGGCTGACCGGATTCCATAGTCAACAGCTGGTGCATCTCGGTGCCGTCTAGTGCGATTTGAAAGCCCTCCAATCACCTTCATTAGATGGCCCAGGAGTGAATTCGGGCGCTTGGAGCTCTGCTTCTGGTACATGGGTTTCACGGCGGCCTGGCTTGACGCTCTCTGACTGGGCTGCTGGGGTGCCCTGGTGGCGGTGGTGGTGTGTACGCTTCCAGGTGGATGCGACAATTGTTCGCCACCAAGCCATCTTTGACCAAATGAGGTGCGTCTCCGCAGTATTTTTTCCCACTTCCATCTTCCGGTAGAGGGTCACGCGCAGGCCAGCCCTGAAACGCTCGCTTGCTGAAATCATGGAAGTGAACCGCTATTTGCACTGTGGCTTGGAGAGGAAGCTGCTGATCTGTTCCGCTGCTTGCAACGTGATTGGTGGAGAGACGATCGCTGATCTGCCTGTCTTGGCTGGACTGCTCCAAGCTGCCTTTTACCTCTGCATTGATGCGCGGACATCATGGGCTGCTCACCGTTGATGAGAGCTGGAGATGGACAGCATGGGTTGTTCACCGTTGATTGGAGCTGGAGATGGGGTGCAGGCGGAGGGTGATGAGAATAACAATAAGGCGCTGGGCGGGGGTGCGCCCGGTGGCGCTGTTCCTGGCCGAGGTGGAATACAAGATCGGCAGGAACTGGAAGCGGACAGAAGCGGTGCTCCTCATCCGCGCCTGGCAGGACGTCGTTTTGGTGAGTCTGTCATGGGCTGCGTCCGCGTGGCGCCTTCACCAGAAGCCACCTGCACGCGTGGCACGATCATTTGATGACGGAATACGCAACGTGATGCACCGTCACCGTGTCTGTTCTAACTCCCTCACACATGCAGCTCCCCCCTCCTGTTGCCGGCAGTACATCGTGGGGGGTGCCTGACACTAACCGTCCCTTCAATTGATCAACGTGGATCAACGGTCGAGGGGCGTGCCTGGCACTCATCGTTCGTCGGCGTGCAGGCCTGATATTGACCATCTACTGAGGGGTATGCGTCGGGCGGATGTGGATGCGGATGCGGCAAGCAGAGGGAAGTAGCTGAAGACAGTCACCTCAAGCGTGAAGCACGGCTTTCAGATCACGCCCTCTCCGTGGGGCAGAAGGAGTCAGAACTTGAGGAGGTGAGAGTACAGCAACAGGAGGAGGCATGGCGGCTCGAGGCGGCAGCAGCACAACAGGAGGAGACAAGGGAGAACCAGGCCCGAGAAGCTGAGATACAGAGGGCGGAGGCGACATGGCTTGAGGAGGAAAAGGTGCGGCAGCTGGAGCTGGGGGAGCAGAACCGGGCGGAAGCGGAACGGCTGGGTAAGCTCGCGAAGGAGATGGATACCGCGCAGAAGAAGCTGAGCTTCGAGCAGCTGGAGAGTATGCACAAGGCGTACGAGACCAAGGGCAACATGCAGATGGAGAAGGGGCACGTGGAAGAATTCATGCGACGGCTGGAACTTATTGTGAAGCGTGAGTGGGAAGAGGGGGTGATTTGGACTGCGGGCCGGGAACAACTTCCAGAGCGCTTCCAGGCCCTCGAGCACAGTGTGCAGACTACTATGGAGGCGATGGCAAGTCGCGAGCTTGCGCTCGGGGCGCAGGAGGACACGCTTCAAGAGCGCGAAGCGAGCGTGGCTGAGCAACAGGCGGCAGTGAGTCGGCTGGAGCAGGAGTTGCAGGCACAGGTGTGATCATGCCCAGCAGCGCATTGTACCGCCTGAGCCCCTCCCGCCCACCTTGAAAGCCACAACACTGCTCTGCTCAACAGCAGTGACGAGGCGCAAGTGACGCTCCCCAGCACTGACGCACGCCCCGCACTTTTGCTGTTGTTCGGGTCCATCGTTGAGGCACGCCCGTTGCGCAGTTGGGGTGCTTCTGGTGAGCTCGCCGGAGCTTTCTAATGAAGGGCCCCAGAGGAACTCGGTGCGGCGAGTGAAGAGGACATCACAGCTCTGCGAGATGACCGGCCTGATGAGCCTCCATGCGCCCACAGATTTATACACTGGGTCATGCGAGCACAGCTCTGCTGCCGCAACGCTCTCCAGGGCAAGCGCCTCCTTGGGCCATTGTGGTAGACTATTGCCAGCTCATCACAGTGGCCAGCCCCCGGCATGTGGGCGCGTCTGGTGTCGGCACCGGGGTGTGGCCGCAGCGTGAGCGCGATTTCTGCCGGACTTCCATATGCCACATGTTAAGGCACCGTGGAGGTGCAGTTAGAGATGATTCCTGATAGGTGCATAGGCGAATCCTCGGATGTTGACTGAGCCCATGGCCGGAGCCGGGTGGTACCAGGTGAAGGTGTCGGATCTGGAGAGGGAGGAGACGAGGCGGATGGCAGTGGCTGCGGCTGCCCTGGAGGAGGAGCTGCAGCTACAGGGCAAGCACCAGGAACGGCAGCAGTGGAAGGACAATGTAAAAGTTGAGGCGGAGAGACTACGGCTGGAGGAGGAGCGAGCGCAGTTGCAGCAGGATGCCCTCGCAGAGCTCGAGGCGCAGACGAGAAGCGTGGTGCTGACAGCGGACCAAGAAGTTCAGACAGAGGAGGAGGAGCGGCAGCTCGACTGGGAGAGGGGGCTTTTGCGGTCAAGGCACCGGGTGAGGGAGATTGAGGCGCCTCTGGAGCAGGCGGAAATGCATGCGACGGAGGATGCTGAGGAGCTGCAAGCGGAGGAACAACAAATCCAACACCTGCGACAGCTGCTTCGCGATGCCTCCAAGAACAGGGTGCGCTTCTCTGTTGACCCCAATCCGAGGCGGCACTGGTAAGAGAGGCGCGGGTGCGAAGAGAGGCGCCACTGTTGAGAGGACTGAGCTCTATATCTAGTTCAAATTCGGCAGTATTCCACTTTTCATCTATCAGCAGTTGGCATAGCGATCAACTGACCTCCGGCAACCAGCCCCTCGAACAATAAGCCGGTGTCCAGAATGTAAATCAGTCCAGACCGGCACTTTCAGGACCAGACTGCCGATATTTCTGTGGACCTCTCCATCCTCCCCACGTCTTGGAAACCCTTAAAAAACCCCTAAACCCCATAACCTGGTGGGGTAACCGGGCCCGTGGTCAATGGGGTTATGAATAGGTGCTGTCAAAATTGGCCTTGGCCGCCCATCGGAGAGATCAGGCAATGATTTGCTTTATAACATGGAGGTGGCGCTGCCAGGTGTGTGGCCGGTCCCCCCGGCCCAGAAGTCGCCCTTTCGATGGCGACCAGGCCGCAGAGCTCAATTAGCTTGTCTGGCAGTACCGGTCTTGATCCTCAAGGGGGGTTTCAGCAGAGGAATTGCAGTAGAAGGGGCATCCACTGCCTCGGGTCACACTCTGCAAGCCCCACGCTGCGCTGCAAATTCATTCCCACATGCGGTGATCGCGAACGTGTGGCACTCCCAACACAATGGTTGGGCAAAGTGGAGCTTTGTGCCTCGGCGAGGCTGCATGCGAAGCTGGGGGCTCGGGAGATGTGCTCTGCCGCTCTCCTGGGAGCCACTGCGGTTGGAGACAGGTGCATGGAGGTGCATGGAGGGATTGGCGCTTGGTCGGTGTCACCAACCAGACAAAGAGAATGGAATGCACGTGGACGACGGAGCTCGAGGTAGTAGTGATGCCACGGACCCGTCAGAGGCGCTGGGGGGTGCGAATGTGGTGCAGGCGAAGCAGCGCAAGAAGAAGCGGGAGGGGTGGATCTTGATGCACACGGGCACAGCGGGCAACGTGAGGCGCCTGGAGGAGGGCCGCGAGCAGCTGATCAAGCTCAGGGAGGACGCGTACCAAGCGGACGAGGCCCAGTGGCGCCACACCAAGCAGATATCGGAGGCGATAAGGCGATGCAGGATCAGCATGGATGGCGCGGTGCGTGAGGCACATGGCAATCGTCCACCTACCCCTACCCCTTGCTGACCCCCACCCCTCTCCTCATGGCTACCCCTTTCCGTCCTTTCCTTCCCATCTCCCCCGCCACCGAATTCACCCCACACCTCCATGTGCGTGCCCCTCTCCGCGCCCTGGCTTCACTCCTTTTTCTCAGATGCACCTTCGGGCGCTTCTATTCAGTGGCAGCTGTGCTGATATGCCACTGAACCTCCGAACGCTCCTGAGCTGTTGCTGTGCCGACCAGCACATGTGGCAAGGGAATCCCGGGCGAGAGGAGACCTGGGGCTGAGGTAGGATCCAGTGGCGTGGGTGGATTCGGGCGAGCAGGAACCAACGGAGGAGTACTTGCAATTGTTGGCCGAGAAGTATGCGCGCCGCTGGAAGTGGATTGTGGTGGTGAGTGCCACCTGGCAAATGCGGTCAATTCCCACCGCACGCGTTGGGCTCCGATGGGCCGCCCGCTGCGCCTCCGTCCTGCCGGACCCAGACCCTCCTCCGCTTTCATGCCGAGTTGCCAATGCACACTAGTTTGTATGTACCGCTGCAGGCTTGCGCCCGCAGCCACTGCAGTGTCGGGTAGGGTGGCGCGGCCGGTACCAACGAGCCCGCGCGGCGTCCTTCCTCAGAGGCGTCAGCAGCGGAAGCCGCGCCGCTGTCATTTTGTGCGCATGCGACATCCAATGGCTGTGCAGTGTCGGTTGCCGTGATCAACGCCCCCACCCCCTGTTGTGCTCCAGCGGAGGGGATGTTCTGAGTCGGAGGACCGCTACGGGGTGCAGGGCATCCAGCGCATCAAGCAGCAGACGGCGTGGGCAGCAGAACTGAACAAGCAGCGGACCTTGCAGCGGACCTTCCACCGGCTCTCGAGGAATTCCAAGCAAGCGGAGCCAAAGCCCAAAACCCCCCAGGTTCTGCAGGGCCTCCAGCGCGTCATCTGCCGCGCATGCCTCCCAGGCCGCGTTTTCGCTACCAAGTGCTCCCCATTGCCACACCGCAGATGGCAGCGAAGACCTCTGTTCGTGCATTTGGCAGCCCAGACACGTTGCACTTTGCCATGCACTCCCCAGCCCCATGCGCGCCATCTCAGGGGATGGACTAAGAGATGGGAGGGGGAGTGCTACAGGTGGAGGAGGAGGTTGCTGCCCCCCCGATACCTCCCCCACCGAGATGGACAGAGAAACAGCTCGAGGGGGTTGAGAGGCTGGTGGAGGGCCGCAATCGAGAAGCACAACTTTCTTCCTCGCTACTTCAGTGGCTGCGCGCCCGGCGGGGGAAGGTGCTGCCAATCAAGTGAGAATGCCCGCAAACCGCCTCCCGCCCGTTTGGCATACCCCTCCCCCGTCTCCCCTGCTGTTGGTTACTTCCACCTTGAGCTGCCACCCCCTCGTTTAGCACACAAGCCCCCCCCCTGTGTGGCTGCGAGGCATGTGGCACCATGGCTTCAACGTCCACAGCGTTCCACCTGGCACAGCTGCCGGCTTGGCGAGCTGCAGAAGGCGGCCGAGGAGGGTAAGGGGGTGGGTGTCGGTCGGGGCGTGATGGGCGGGTGCTCACAGACTGACAGAGATGTGCTCGCGCCTGTTTGCCAAGCGCGCCAGCAAGTCGATGCGCGAATGCCTTGAGGAGTGGCGGGCCGTTGCCGGCCTGCAGAGGTTGCGGCGGCGCACTGCGGCACACGGCGGCAAGCTCCTCACGCGGATGATGCAGCGCAACGTGAAGCTGAGCATCATGCAACTGTGGCAGTCGATGATGCGCGAGCGGCGGGCAGGGCAGCTCAGCAACATGCAGATTAGGCTGCAGAGGATGAGCTCCGAGCGGCCGCTGCTTGTAGCGCAGAGCCACGTGTTGTTTCCCCTCATCAAGCACGCCAAGGTACAACCCCCCAACCCCCCTGCCTGGTTGTCTACCTTCTGGACCTTCCTCGCACTGCGCCCTGCAAATGCTTGGCAGGGAGCCACATGCACGAAGAGAGTGGGCGCTGAGATGGCACAAGCAACGAATCCCTCCGGGATGGAGTCTGCGACAAGCTGGCTTTCCGAGGAGGGGGGTCAAGGTTTTGAGACACTTGCTCTCCGACGGGGGGAGTTAAGGACACGCTTGCTTTCTGAGGGGGGACAGGCCAGGAGGCACTAGCACTCCGAAGGGAGTCAAACTAGGACACGTGGGAGAGGGATACACTGGGGCTCTATAGGGTGGCCCGGGGGCTCTGCAATACAAGGTCCAAGGCCGGCAGCTCACTCAGAAGGGTAGGATGCAAGCGCGCGCCTTGGGGGATGCTGGGGCGGGGAGCAGGCGGGGCTAGACTACTACAACAAGAACTCGCCAAGTGCTCCGGATGCTCTGAAATGTGAGGAGATGGCAAGGAAAGCAGGCACGACTGCGGAGGTGGGTAGCCCCTAACATTGAGTGTGGAATGCGCGGCAAGGGAAGGTGTTGCCTACGTTGGGGAGGGTGTAGATGAAAGGTGAATTGGGGTAGAGGGAGGACGAAGGGCAGCATGGGGACAAGCGGTTTGGAAAGGGCACAAGAGTGGGGGATCCGAGGGCTGAAGTTGCTACAATACGGCTCCAACTAAACAGGCTGCTACTATACACGGCTGCTATTATACACGGCTGCTACTATACGGCTCCAACTATACGGCTGCTAGTATACAGCTGCTACTTTATGGTTGATGCTACTTATGGCTCCTACTAAACCACAACAATACGCGTCTGCTACTAACGGCTGCTACTGGCTGCTACTACACGGCTGCTACATGCGGCTGCTACTATACGGTTGCTACTACACTCACTGCTACTACACGGCTGCTACTATGCGGCTGCTACCATGCGGCTGCTACTACACGCAACTGCTTCTATGCGGCTGCTACTATGCGGCTGCCACTACACGGCTGCTACTACACTCAACTGCTACTATGCGGCTGCTACTACACGGCTGCTGCTACACGCAACTGCTGCTACACGCAGCTGCTGCTACACGCAACGGCTGCTACACGCAACCGCTACTACACGCAACCGCTACTACACGCAACCGCTACTACACGCAACCGCTACTACACGGTTGCCACACGCGTTACACGCAACTGCTGCTACACGCAACTGCTACTACACGCAACTGCTGCTATACGAAGCTGCTGTTACACGCAACTGTACTACACGCAACCGCTACTACACGCACGCTACACCAACGCTACTACACGCAACCGCTACTACACGCAACGGCTGCTACACGCAACCGCTACTACACGCAACCGCTGCTACACGCAGCTGCTGCTACACGGCTGCTAATAAATTCACTCAACTGCTACTATATGGCTGCTACCACACTTAACTGCTACTACACGGCTGCTACTACACGCAACTGCTACTACACTCAACTGCTTCTACACGGCTGCTACTATGCGGCTGGGCTACACGGCTGCTACTACACTCAACTGCTTCTACACGGCTGCTATATGCGGCTGCTACTATGGCTGCTACTACACTAAACTGCTTCTACACGGTTGCTACTACATGCTGCTACTATACATGGCTGCTACTATACGGCTGCTACTACACGGCTGCTACTATATGGTTCCAACTATACGGCTGCTACAATACGGCTCCAACTATACAGCTTCTACTATACGGCTCCAACTACGTGGCTTCTACTATGCGGCCGCTTTTATTAGGCTCCAACTATACGGCTGCCACTCCACGTGCACAGCTCTGCAGTGACTTGTGTGCACCAATCGCGCGGCTTGCGGTGCACCGCACCATTGCTCTACGCCATCTCGGGGTGATGGGGGGGGGAGGGGTAGCATGACTGGATGAACGGGAGGGATCCCACGGCTGTGGATGGTTAGCTGCGCCCACGAGGCAGCGAGCACTGGTGTGGGATGGGGCGTCTCGAGCAGATGCTGCAGCTCCTGGAGAAGCACACCGCCCAGACGCTAGCAGAGCTGACCGAAGACGACAGCATGGCCAACTATTCGGACCCCTTGCTGAAAGAAGCCATCGAGGGTGCAGTGGACCTCCTGGCCCAGGAGCTTCAGCGCATGCAGGTGGCTCCGCGTCCCACGCTTTGCCTGGCCGTGCTGGCTGAGGGACGACGAAAGAGGTGCTCGGTGCGTCCGGTGCCAAGGGAGTCACAGAGCAGAGAGATTGGCAGGAGTGAGAGGTGAAGGGGGAGGTGCATGGGTTGGGGGCTGCGGAGTGGCGGATGCAGTGGGGGTGCATGCGCCTGCAAACGGAGTGCAAGGCGCTGCAGGGCCAGCTGGACCGGCTGGAGAGCTCCAAGATGTCGGACCGCAAGCGCTTGATTCGGCTCTTCCGGCGGAAGCTCTCGGTGGTGCTCGCCGAGGGAGAGGGCCGCATGTACTCGCGAGTGCAGCAGCTCGCCTTCGCCATGAACACGCACAGTGTGCATACATGGCTCGATGAGTTGCGCAAGTATGCCGACAAAGACACCTTGGTGCGACCTGAGGGTCCCTCCCCTCCCCTCCCCCCTCCTGCCTGCACTCTGCGCACCTCCGTGCCCCTGGCCTGCACGCTCTCCACTCGCTCCTTTCCCTCGCATCCCTCCCATGCGCTCGTTCCCCGCACCACTCTTCCATCTCCATCGCCCTTCCCTGCATTGCCTTCACCCTCGCTCCTTCAGCTTCCTGCGCACGCCTTTCCCTCGCCCCTTCCCCGTCAGCCATACCTTGAGATAGCCGCCGCGTGAGCCAAAGCCAGGAAAACAAACACAAGCGCACGCCTCAGCGTTGAGTGCCCCCTCATCCTTAGCTGCATTGGGAAGAGGCACCCGTGTGTGCTCCTCCGAGTGCTGCGCTCGGGGTGGCGGGTTGGGGTCAGATGACCTCCTCCTATTTCCAGGCAAGCGCTGACGTGAGGGGGTGGATATGGGGCCAGATGGCCTCCTCCTACTTTCAGGCAAGTGGTGACTGCTCAGAGAGTGACGATGATGATGACGCACGGGAAGCAGCCCTTGCCCCCGCCAGCAATCCCGATGACGTGGTGCCACCCCATCTCAGCTCCTGCATCCACAATTCCACATCCCCTCCTGGAAATGCAGCGCCTCGTCAGCATGAGAGAGATCTTTGCTGGTCGATGCTACTGTCATGAAACGCATCCAGAGCAAATGGGGGAGCCCCACTTCTGCTGGTCATACACCGACGTGGTCGATGTCTGCCTGCTGTCCCCATTGTCGACGGGAACAGTAGAAACGATCGCTAATAGTATCCCGCTCTCCCGGCTGCTGTGCGCCTCTTGTGTTGTCCCACTGCTGCGAGGGGAGATGGCCTGCATCCGGTGCACCTGATTCGCATCATACGGTTAGGAGCACTCACAGGACCGGCCTGGGGGTTGATGGCTCGCAGACCACCACCGACACAGGATCCAGCAATGGGAACAGCACGCTCTCGCTCCCCCCGGCGCAGTTCCGCTCTCTTCTTTCCCGAGGCCCGCCACAAGTGGAGCAGGTTACGGCCCCTGGCCTCCACACGGGCACACACACCTGCCACTCAATTCGCAATCAGTGCCTCAGTGGCCTCAGACCACTCGGGCGATGCTGAGTGGGGCCCAGTTTTGGCGTCACGTGCTGGCTCGAGGCATGGCTGTGAACCAGATGACCTACCTGGATAAGGCGGATGGCGGCATGTGGGGTTCCCTGAGGCGCTGGAGTGGCCTGCGCTGCATCTGGCCGCGCGGTGCTGATGACGCTGCCTCCTGCTTCCTGTTGCAAGGACTGGTGCAGTGAAGATGTGCCAGCTCTCTGAGGCACCCACTGTTGGTGGGCACCGCGTTGCTGGCCCTTGGTACTCGTCACTATTTGGTCCTTGTGCATTGGGACCATGGCTGGTTCACGCTCTTTTATCGTTGGCTGGGAGGCACGCCCCTCTAGAGTCACGCCTCCCCAAGGGAACGGACTCTGTTAGAGCAGCAACTCGCTCCGGATGTAGCTGCGTGGTATCTCGAACACTGGCCGCCTGTTTTCCCATCAGATGACGGTCGTCGGCGCTTTTGTGATCCCACGGTTGCTGCGCGTTATCCATCTGAGTGTTCAATCCTTGTATAAATTCCGTTTTCAATCATTATCCAAGCCGCCAGACTGAGTGGAGAGTCTACATCCGCTTGCATTTTAAATCTGAACTCGCGGTGGCATGCATGTCACCCAATATGATTGCTTGGACAATGTACTTCTGTCGTGTTTGGGTAACATGGATTACTTAGATTATTTGTTGCTTCGGTGGGGTTTTCTTCGCAAGGGGATCTCCAGTCGGAGATAACATTTGTCTCATGCGACAAGTGTGCCCGTTGGGATGTTGTGTGTTGTGCGACACAAAGTCCTGTGTGAGCGGTTTTTGTCGTTTATAATTATTAGTTATGAACTTTCAACTTTCTTCATTTATCATTCGCTGTTCATCGTCCATTGTGCACTGTTCATCCTTCACTCTGTATCATTCATCTGACGGTTTGCTTATGTTCATAGTTCAAAATACATGCGTTCATCGCTCACCGTTCATTGCTCCCTCTTCAGTGTAGTTTACTGCATCACCTACCTTGGCGCATGAAAGCGTGAAGTCTTGATAGAAGTTGTACAAACGGGAAGCGCCGTATCGGCGAATGAACAAATCTGACAAGAATATTCACAGATATGTCATTTTTAAAACTAACCCGAAACCTGGAAATTTTGTTACGTGACAAAACATAGTTTGAAACTGTGGCAAGAAGGAGAGTTGTGCTTGATCTTTTGGTTTGGGGTTTTGGGCGCTTTTCTTTATCTCTAAGAATCCTCAATCACAGCCCCATCCTACTCTTGCGAGAGGTTTTCATCAACTCGGGTGTTGGTGGGATAATTTACAGTTGTACTCTGCATGCCCCTCGGTGTGTGTACGGTATTCTGGATGCTTTGTTCCTGAGTGCCGATTCTTGCCTTCGGGATGAAGAAAGGGTTGACGTCGGCTGGTGTGCGTCGCGCAACTCGATGTGGGATGGGACGGCTGATGAGGGATGGAGGGCTCTGCAGTTTGACACGGGTTGTTTGATGAACATCAAGTCCCTCTCTATCAACCCGAGGCTCCCTGCGTGTCTTTCCGAGACGCTTGGGAAGGAGCCGGAGTCCGAAATTTCTCCGAGAAGAAGAGTATCCGACACCTTCATTTCCCGGACGCCCCCGAAAACTCCCTCGAGAATTCCCCTGCTTGCCATGCAGCACGGCGATTTCCCCGCGGTGTGCCCCAAGGCGTGCTCTACGCCTGCCATTTACTGCCTCGCCATAATGAACCTATGAGGATCCTGTGCTGTCCGAGGTCAGCTCGCAAATGATGGCATCCGAATGTTTCGTGCGCAACTTGCTCGATGTGTGAGATTCTGGGAGGACGGTGCGATGTGGTGCGCAGGGTCACAGTTCAGATGGCGATAGGCAACGACCTCAAACATGTCGTGGCATTCATGCCCCAACGACATGTTCGCCTCGCTTGCTCACGCCCAAGTCACCTTTAGGAGAGAATCTTTCCATGCAAGACAGCATTTCACCCCGCCGACGAATTCATGGGCCAGGTCATCGAGACCGCAGCCGCCTGAAGGATCAGCTTTCCCCTCAAATTCCATCCACTTCCCCTTTCAATAATAGCATTCAGGGCTTTAGAATACACCAACCCCACACACCGAATAGTTCAAATACAACATTGCCACCCGCACGCGTGCATTTCCAATCTGGGCTTAGACACACAGACGTTAATGTAGACAAAGATTTATATTAGCTTTGCATATTTTATTCTTGATTAAGTAACGACTTCACTTTGAAATGTTCAGTTATGGGTATGATCATATTTTCGATTATATGGAGGTAGGGTACTTCTATTCGAATGGATATAATTTTTGATGCGTAATATGTGTGTGGCTTATCCTTGGAGCGATTTCTTTGGCACCTCGTAGCCACAGAAGATCGGCTGCGCTATGTACCCACACCGGGGATCAAAGGATTCAGAGGATGTGTGTGTGTGTTATCCTTGGACCGACTCCTTTGGCACCCCGTAGCCACAGAAGACCGGCCACTATGTACCCACGCCGGAATGTGTGTGTGTGTGTATGCTTATCCTTGCCGGAATGTGTGTGAGTGTGTGTGTTTGGGCATGCCAGCAGGGTCCGCTTACTCCGTAACCCTGGGACCAACTATTGTTGGGCTATGATCTGTCACGTCGTATCATCTTTCCATGCTGCTCTGCATCTGGGTTGGGAATATGTATGAGTTGGTGGTATCTTGGCACGCCCCCCCCTGCGCATACTTTGCTTCTCACATCCATTGGGATGATGGTGGGCTGGCTTTTGTTGGCTGATCTCGTGTCATTCAGTGTTTGTTTGGTTATTTCCCCATAAGAAGTCCATGCTGCCGGCGACAGATGACCCTTTTTGGGGGTGCCCAGAGCGAGTAGGGGAGACCTTAATGGAGCGTGCACCGTAGCTGGGGATCCACTGTTTGCTTTAAAACCTGTAGGTTACCTAGGCTCGAGCAACGGAGTGGAGTATTTCCATGACGGACCTGCAATGCAAAGCTGGATGAGCTCCCAGCTACCCCGCCTCATTTTTTGCTGTGATTCGTGTTTGTGGTGGGTTTGCTTTGCGCTTGGTTTAGGATGTGTCGAAACCAATGGTATCTGGTCGCGGACCCGCCATGTTCCTGAAATGCGTCTCACTCCACTGGGATGATGGTGGGTTGGCTTATGTCGGTGGATCTCATGCCGTTCAGTGTGTTTGTGAGTGAGCGGCGGGGGCTCGTCGTGGGGGTGGCGGCCGTCTCTGCGGTACCTTTATTATGGTGGGTGCTGCCTCTTGAGGAATAAGGCAGACTAGTCCGCTTTCTTTGCAAGGAGAGGCATGCAGGTGGGGTGAACGCCTCGCTCGGTGTCCTCCGCACTTGATCTTTGCGGCTAGCGCCTTGGTGCCCGCTTCTTGAGTTTGCTTTCATGCATCATATTCTATTGTCAGATAGACCATTGGTTTGCATTCAGTCAGCAGGTTACATCCATTCATCTACTATGAAGCCACCGCGGGGCATGTCGGCAGGATTCGCTCACTCCGATACCCGGAAATCAGCACGCATTGAGCTGCGTGATGTTGCGTAGTCTCGCATTTTCGGCAGTGATTGGTGCATAAATGCATCCATCCATGCTGAATCGCATGTGTTTAGAGGTGTGTGTGTGTGTATGCTCATCATTGCGACTCCTTTGGCACTCCGAAGCCACAGAAGACTGCACTATGTACCCACGCCGGGGATCAAAGGATTCAGCACACACTTCGGGACACTCATCCGGATTCTCCGGAGCTCACGAGTGAAGAATGGGACCCCCTAAGCCTCGCTGAGCCACCCGAGCCCCTCTGCATCTGCACCGCCAGCGCACTGCCGCCTTGTGCCTGAAGCCGATTCATCCCTGCCCCCCGAGCTGCGCGAGCCATATCTCCACCACCAAGCCCACGCGCAAGACCACCCCTCTGCTCCCTGAGCCTCACTGGGTCACCTGAGCCCCTCTGCGGCTGTCCTGCCGGCGCACGGCTGCTGTGTCTCTGGAGCCGGCTCACCTCCGCCAATCGAGCCACCCCTCCACCACCAAGCCCACATCCCACATCACCCCGCTGCCCCCTACAGCCTGATCTCAAGAGAGCTTGCCCACCCACGCCACGGCCAGAATGCCCAAGCGCTGTCCCAAGGGGCTGAGAATGATAAACTGGGTTGCCCTCATCCAAACTTGCGCATCCGCCACCGACTTGCGCTGTAGCCCTCTACCCCCAGCACCAACTCCCCGTGACTGGAGCCCTTGCGCTGATTGCCTTGCGAGGTGGCCGCGAACTTGAGCAATGCGCTCCACACTTGCGCTGTAACTGTCACGCCGCACTGTTCCTACTTGGGGTCCCATCCCCACAGTTGCCTGTGTGTCCCAAGCCCTCCCGGTGGCCGATAGTTCACCACCCGGTCGTCGCCTTCCCGACAGCTGCTCACTGTTAGTTCCGGCACGGCCAGCAACCTCGCCCGGTGGGCACGGAAGCTGATGAGATGCCGTATGCTGCCGTGCAACCTGTTGTAAGTGGTCATCGCTGCCAGGATGGGCCCCTGGGCTCTGAGGGGCCCGGCGTGTGTCATCTCCACCCGCGGACCTCCCCACATCTCCCCCGTCATCCTCATCAGTTCCCCCCATGCCATCAACCCCCCAAGAAGGCCGGCCACCCGCCTGCTCGCCCCCATCAAGGTGGCCACCCCTCCCTCAGCCAAGGCCATTGCTTGCTCCGGCGAGGCCCCACTCTGCTCCTGAGTCCAGACCCCACTCTCCGGGCCCGGCGACAAAAGGTCATCCCACTCATTCAAGATATCCTCGACACTTGACGCCGCCTGGCTGAGCCCGCCTATGCCTGCCCGTGCCCCTCCAGAACGCGCCTCGGCGGTGCCCCCTCCTTGACCCTCCACAGTGCCCAGATGCTCCACCTCCCGCCGCACGTCCTCCATGCTCTTCAAAAGCCTCGATGCCATCGCGCCTGCCTCGCCTGCCTCACCGGAAGCCTGCCCAGACCGCTCACGCTGCGTTCCCTCAGATTCCTGCATCCCACCGCCAGACCCATCCTGCGTGGCATAGTCTGTCTCCTCGAACGCGTCCTCCCACGCTCTGTCCATCAGTGCCAGCCTCTCCGCCCCTTCCCGTCGGTCCGCCTCCCCCTGATCCAGGTCCGGGCCCATGCCTCCTCCCACACGCCCTCCGCCAGCCCAACGCCACCCACTTCCGGCCGGATATCGCCCTACAGCCCGCCTGATGATCAGCCCTGCAACCCCCCGTGCAAGCGCGAAAGAAAGCAGCCGGACCCACTTCTCCTTCCAGCCCACCGCCCCGCCACGTGCCGCTTCCTTCGTCCTCGTCCTCGTCCTCGTCCCCATTGCCATCCACCTGCTCTCCCCCTTCCGCGTTCGCCTCCATGTACCGCCGCTCCCTGAAGCGCCGCTGCGTCTTCCGAAGGAATCCATACGCCGCAGGCCCTAGCCCACCATACACCTCCACCCCAAAGGGGATGAAGTGATGTGGGCGGACATCCCCGTACGTCGCCACCTTGCTCTCCTCTACCTTCTTCGCCGCCGCCCCGGGGGCCATCATGGCCGCTCCCAGGTGCGCGTCTGACATCGGCCGTGCCGTGGCCACATCAAACAGCACATGCTGGCCCGGTCCCTCCGCATCGAACACTGTCACATCCGGGCAATGATTCCGTGAGTAGGTCAGGTAGCCCGCGAAGTCATCGTGCAATGCAGACGCCAAGGGATAGGCAGATTTGGCCACCTCGAACAGCACCCTCTGCAGTTTGTGGTGGATGAAAGAGTACCAATTTCCTCCCCCAGCCCCCACTCCCCCCCGGCATGCCGGTAAGTGTGTCCCGGTGGGATCCCGCTCTCCTCCACAATCGGGGCACTCCTCCACTTGGCCAAGGAGGGGCTGCTCCGCATGAAGAATGTGCCGCAGGGCCACCCGATATTCCGCCGAACTGAGCTCCAGGGCTGGGCAGCATGGAACAACCCTCAAGAAAGCAGGCCCAATACTGTTGAAGGTCACCGTGAAAAGCCAGGGGAGCCGAGACGCCCCCACGTGCCCAGCCAGCCAAAGCCAATCCGCAGAGTGGAGGACAACAGCATAGACCCGTTGGGCACGTTTTTGAGACCTGCTGTAATCACTCAACTTCTTGACGTCGTCCGCCTTTGGCACTTGTGGTGGCAAATGCTCGCCTCCCCAATCACCTCCGTCGCCTCCGACACCTTCTGCATGGCCGCTTGCAAAGAATTAACATAAGGCAAG